>JAODAL010009604.1:60000-109727 GCA_025379985.1 Phyllomedusa bahiana | reverse complement strand
ATTTTTTCACATTTTTGGTATAGCTAAAACAAGCTTACGAGCAATAATGCCCGCTTCATGGGTTACAGAAAAACCCTACACCATGCTAAAATTTAAAAAGCCGGGGTGAAAAGAGGCCTATCGGTTAATTAAAATTCCTAAAACTTTAAAAAGAAAGAAAAAAATACAAAAAATTATCAAACCCAAAAGGGTTCCACTCCCTCAAACATAAAATTAAAAAATCAAAATAAAGGTACACAATATCAAAAAAAGGATTTAAATAAAAAATTCTATTCAATAAAATATAAGATTAAAAATGTGATATAAAACTGCAACCGTAAAAAGAAAAAAATACAATAATGAACTACAAAAATAAAAAAACTAAAACAATTTATGGAAAATTTATGAATCACTGGGGGAAAGATAAAATAGTGTAAGAAAAAATCATAGAAAATAGAATATAGACATTTTTAAAATCCAAATTGTACCAAAGAAAATAATTAAATACAAATAGATTCAAATATGCAATTAAAAACCAGACAGTATTTGGAGAATTGAGATACATTTATCGAAGCATTTATTTACCTAGTCAAAAAGAGGGACAAGGTGCAAAGAGGGACAGTGACTCTTGGGTAAAAAGTAGGGACTGTCTCTTTCTGATAGAGGGATACTTGGTGGTTTACTTATAGGTTTTCCCTTTTAAGCTACTAAACCCTATCGTGCCAGCGGGCGGGGAAAAGCAGTGGGGGGCTATGTCTGCATGGCTTTCTTTGGTCATATCTATGGGAGTGTTATGAATGGCAGGAACTGTCCTGTCATTTTGTTCTTTCCTGTTTTTAGATCAAAGGGGTTTTTATGTTGTTTGTCTTCTGTTGTGTGTGTTTGTTCGGAGTCGGTGCATGGCAAATGTTTGGGATTCTTGCATGTCAGCTGACCTGGCCATAGACCTAGAGTTGGTTACATATCTATCTTTATAAAGCCTTTGGGTTTAAGTTTTTTATTGCAGGTTACGCAAGGGCCTTTCATCCAAATATTTTTTAAATTTTTTTTTTCTTTAAATCACAATTCGCAAAACACTAAAGCCTAAGTACAGAAAGTCAAATTTGTCAAAACTTTTTTAATGTTTTTTGATGGTTTTCAATGGCTTTTTTTTTACAGAAAAGAGCAGATAACACAAAAAGCCATGATATTGTCAAGCTGAGCTCTACACAACCAAACTAGACAATACAGATGCAGCAGAATTCTAGTCTACTGTTTCTTGTCTAAGTTTCCTTAATTCAAGTTCTAGAGGATGTAGTCCTCGTGAGAAAGGGGAGGGATCTCCCAGAAACGTCGCAGCTTGTAACACGAACTCCCCGTTCCTGGCGCCTCCACAGAAGCCCCCGTTTGGGGTGAAATTCCGGGATGGTTGGATCTCGTGAATGATGAATATACCGAAACAAGTGGATTTAAAGTACCCTTTTGTTTTTTATGCAAAAAAATGGGTTTGAATCTTGATCTTTTAAAGAATTTTAAAAAGCAATAAAATGTTTAAGAATTAAGGGAGATTCGTCATCACTTACTGAATAGTTTTAAAGGGGTTGGGACTGTACATGGTGCCTACCATGGGGCTAAAACAAATTTTACTCGTGGCGATCTAAAACATAAAAGTGATAGTTGTTTGGCATAATTTCTGTTTTTTTAATGATGCCATTTAATTTACCAAATTTTTTAAAAAAGAAAAAAAATCTTGTATGGCGGATTAAAGATCAAAGAAATTAATTTTTTATCTTTTGTTTTTTGGTGGGGTTTGGTCATTTTTACAATATTTACCTTATTTCTGGGTCCAACATGATTATGGTGATTCCAAATGTATAAACTTTTCAATGTTTTAACAATTTGAAAAAAAATAAGGAACTTTAAAAAATTGCTTTGCATCTCTATATTCTAAAACCCAGAACTTTTAAAAATTTTTTTTTTTTTGTTAAAAATTGTGAAAATTTTTTTTTAAAGAAAGGTCATAGTTTGTTTTTTTTTTTTATTTCAAAGAAAAAAAAGTTAGAGTGAAAATCCTAAATATTTTTAAGTAAATCCAAAAAGCAAAAATGAAAAACGTTGAGGGTTTGGGTGATCCCAACAATGCATTTAGAATATGACCTGACCCACAGAAACCAGAAAAATTAGCCAACATATCTGATTCTCAGAGTTTATCCTGAAGCCAGGCTAGGCCCTGGCAAAAAAATTCCTTCGCCTGGGGAAAAATTTTTCTGTTTAAAAAAAGGAACAGTAAGCAAAAAAGCCCAAATACTCCCAAGTCTACCCTTTAAATTTTTTCCCTTTGATTTTCATTTTAAAAAAGAGATATAATAGATCTATCGATGAAAAGCTATACACACTTACATACGTTATTTTTCAAACCGCGCAAGAATATCGTTCAAATATTATATTTTCGGTCATTGAGTCATTCCCCCTTTCCCTTCTTTCCTTGGGGCTAACAAATTTTTTTTTTTTTTATGCACTTTCCTTTTTGACCCTCACCTTTTAGTCATCTTTGGAGCTCTATTTTCTCAATGTCTTTTTTGTTAGCGAGGTCTCCAGAACTAAGCGAAATATTCCGGATGTGGTCTCCCTAGAGCTCCATACGTGGGGCACTTTTTTCTCTTTTTTTAGGTTTTAACCTCTGCAATGCACCAAGACGTATTTCCTTTAATGCGGTCACACTGTGACCAAAACGAAGCTATCACAAAAAAAATTTTTCTTTTGAGGCCTTTTTAAAAAAGAACTGCCAATTTGATCTTTTGGTAGAGATTTCCTTTTCCTCTTATGCATTCTTTTACATTCAGAAACATTGAACTGATCTTTTCATTCTTTTGGCCATTATGAAGGCTAAATTATTCTCTATGTTTTGGACACCTCCAGAATTATTAACTGTTAACCCTGCAGGTGCATTTTGTTTTATCAGCAAACTGGTAAATCTTACCTACCAAATTGTCTCCAATGTCATTTACAAACAGATAAAAAAAAAAGTAGGATCCAGAAGAGACAATTGAGGTCACCACTTGTGACCAGTCTTTGTTAGGCATGCACATCATTAAAGGGGTTATCTCGCCATGCTGTTTCACAAAGCCATAAGCAGCTTTCGATCCATGCTTACGGTTTCTTCCTGGTTAGGTTGTAGGTCGTTCTTTAGCAGTTAATATAATATGAGCGCCAATTCATCATTAGCATATCAGATCATATTCCCAGCTCTTCTAATTGCACTGACATGACTGCAAGATGTGTAATCTATAGTGCAGAGGGCTTCAAAGCTAATGTAAACAATCAAAAGTAATTAATATCCTTTGTTTGTTAGAGATAACACACTGTTTTCAAGATGCTGGCAGTCCTGTGTGCCCACCTGTGTGATGATTTTACTCCCTGCTATCAGATAAGACAAAAAGCAGAGAAAGCAGAACAGTAACCAGAGAAGCCTGTGAGCACTCAGAGCAGATAAAATCTCTTACCTCCTGCGCAGGGAAAAATAAAAAGAGGAATGTATTTGGAAAAAGTCTTGATTGAATGTTTCCTACATTAAAAAGCTAATTTTATAGTGAGACAACCCCACAACACTATATCAATTAACAAAGTTTAAATCCAAACTATCTAGGGATTAATTCCAATCTCCAATAATTTATCCATTAGCTCTCTATGTGGAACTTCATCAAAGGGTTTGGTGAAAGCCAAAATAGGAAATATCCATGGTGCCACCTTCATTAAACATTTTTGGGACATTGTCAAGTCTAGAAATTAGTTTAAATGATCTGCCCATTGACTCCAAGCCGTATCAAATAAGTTGTTATTTTTAGGTGGTCAATTATTTAATTTTCAGGACCCATCAGAGCAGATATTTTTTTCATTTACTATGTAATGCCCATATTTGTTTCTTAGCTAAAAAACGCTTTACTACCCCTCTGTTTAACTGTCCCGGGGGGGGGGGGGGGGGGGGGGGGGGGGGGGGGGGGGTGGCACAGATTTGCCCATTTCTTCCTCCTTTGATGTTTAAAGCAGCATTAACCCCTTCTTGTTGCATGGATTTTTATGTCAAGCTCCATTTTTATCCTACCTTTCAAAGACAAATACCTTTTTTTTTTTTCAGTCTAAACATATTAAGGGCTTTGCTTTTTTGTTTGACAAGATTTAATTCTTATTTGTAACCGCTTGATCCGTAAAAACCATATAACTGAAACAAGAACAAAAACCTTGTGGGGTAAAAAGGAAATGCATTGTGTGCCATGTTTGGTGGGGGATTCGTTTTTAGGGTTTGGTGTAAATGACGATTATCTTCGTTATGCACGATACCAACTTTTAGCTTATATCTGTCTGATTATAGCTATATATATATATGACTAATATATATTTTTTTTTTGTATGCCTTCAAATTCAAGCGCACTCTTTCTGTGAACACTAACTTTTTTAATTTCATCTTGGACCTGAGTGACAGCTCATCTCTTCCGTTCTGAATGTATTTTATATTGGTAACCCATTTTGAGATCCTTTGACCTTTTTTGATTGTTCTTTATTCCAATGTTTTGGGGAATGCAACAAGACCAAGGAGATGTGATAGTGGTGTTAATATTTTTGTTTTTTATTTGTAAAGTTCACGTTAAAGAACTAATAATATTATATTTTAACAGATTGGGACTTTTACAGATACGGCAGTAACCAATATGTTTTAAACATATTTATTGTTTATAAGTAAAATAGAAAAGGGGGTGTTTTTGAACATTTTAAATAAACCTTTTTTTATTTTTGGTAAAACTTATTTTTTCTTTTTTTACTTTTTATTTTAGTTCCCCCTGGGGCAGTTGACTTGTTACACTGATCTGGAACAGTACTATACTGCCAAACAGTGGTACCAAAACGCTGTCGATTTACAGTCTGTCTATTTGTAGGTTGTTAGGCTATGTTGACAATGGAGTAATTGCTGAGCGTTACAGTACGCCCCGCAAATACGCCGGAGTTCGGGAGCGATCGCCGCGTACTTCCCACCGACGGGGCACCACAGCATGCCGGCCCCATAGACCTCTCATATAAATGACATGTCACTTATCTCCCCGTGCGTACAATATGATCCTATGTACGCCCGGAGAGGAGCGTAATCCAGTAGTTCTCTATGAGAACTGTGGAATTACTGTAATACTGGGGCCATTGTGCCTTAAATACGCCGCAAAATGCGCCCCAATTTAAAGCCGTGTGAACATATCCTAAGAAGAAGTATGAAAGCCATCAGGGATACCTTCATTAGGCCCTAAGCTTTCCAAATGACACCAGCCGCATGATTGGGCAACGAACAGGTATATGCCATTACTTCATTGCTTAGGTGCATAGGACACCCTTTTTTGTAACATCTAAGAGGCTACAAAAGTGGGATTTGGAGTTTTCTTCAATTGCAAGCCACTACACTATGACCTGGCAGAGGTTACCCTAGCTGCTTTATGAAGGTGGCCTCAGCAAACGAATCCCCGCTCCATACTAACCACCCACGGCAAAATTCCGGTAAGGGGTTAATCATACATTTGGTTTCTTCTGTTTGTCCTTTCTTTTGTTTCCATCTACTGTCCAACTTTTACCCCTAAAATTATAACTCTCTTCAGTTGACACACTTGGGTTTCATTTTAACCGCCTTAATATGTAAGACTTCTTTCAATTGACCATAGTAACTCTATATCCTATTAAAATATACCTTTTTGTTTTTTTTTTTTTTTGTTAACTTTTACATCTACATTGTGTTGTTCCTCCCACGAAAAATAATACATCTATATCTTTGAATGTTCATCTGGATATTGGGATTTACAGATTGGCAACCCAATCATAAACCAGGCCTACCATGCTACTGCTGCTGGAAGGCGATGTTTTATGTTGAGCCATTTTCTAGTCAAATCTAAAAAAAAATCTTGTACTTAAGGTTTAAAAATGGCTTTCAAACTGCGTTTACTCCTGTGTTTGTAGGTTCGCATTGTGGATTCCATTATATTTAATAAAAAATAAAAAAATAAAAAAAGTCACCACCTTCAGAGCTATTTTTTCCAGCCAAACAGACAACTCAACCAAACCCAATATAATTTAGCAGGGTCTATGGAGAGTCATTGGTGTCCATCAAAGCACTTCATCATTGAATTTTTTTTTGCTTCTACTGCAGAAGAACAGAATTAGTGATGCAGGTGTAAACGTAACCTATAAACCAGGATTATCCAATGCTTTGATCGTCCTTACATCAGGTTTCTTTGAGGTAAGTAATGGAAATAGGAATTCCTTAAGAGTGAACATTGTTCACTGGTTTCCTCATAGTTATAAAGGTTGGGAATCAGCAACAATGAATTCAAACATGGTTGTTGCATTTGTAATTAAATCATGTTTTGTATACAACAGCAAGTTCTCCAACCACCAACCATCTCTTCCCACAGCTTCAGGAGAACATTGCTTCATGCACTTACAACTATGCAGCTCACATGAAGGAACTTCATACCACAATCTTTGGAAATATCTTTTTCACAGCTCGGGCCCCTTGTGTTTAGACATGATCTGCTGATCAGTTTCCAAACATAGGCTAAGGATTAACAGACAGCTGCTGTCCTATGAGAGGTGATGAAAGATAGAAATGATTCAGTACTTACGCACAGTGAGAATACTTCAACTGGAGATCATGATTTCATTGTATCTTTTAACTGCATACAACATAATCCTAACAATGGCCTGCTTTATCTCCTGAAAGACAAATGCTTTATGGAACGTCCGTCGTCTTATAGGTTACAGTTCACTGCGTAAAATAAAGAGTAATATTTATTTATTTTGATTTTAATTATTTAGAGGTTATTTACTGTATTCAAGACATAGATTTCATCTAACAAGGATTTACACTTTGTTTTCTGTTCCTGGAAAGGTCTGGCAACATCTAAGGCTATGTCCACACAGTAAAGCGAAAATGGCATCCAAAATCCGGTGCATTTTCACATTGCTGGACCACACTGCCGTTTTTTTGTGCCAAAACCCGTGGTTGGATTTTGGATTCCAAATTGGGGGGGGAATTGGGGCTCTGGGATTCCGACAGCAGTCAGCAGAATATACAACATGTTTTATATTCTGCCTCATAGCCGGCAGTTTAGGTTTCCATCAGTAAAAAATACGTGCTGTGCAGACTACAGTACGGATTTTTTTATTGAGGACTATGCAGCACAGGTTACAGTGAGATTTTTGGCAGATTCTGAAAACTGAATTTGGCGAAAATCCAACCCAAAACTTTTGCTGGTGTAACAGAGCTAAGGGTGATCTGAGTGTCTTATATGTGTGATATATGGGGTGGGAGAACCAGAGTGTATCTATGTAGAGATGGCGATTTCTCAAAATAAGGTTCGGTCACTTCGCCGAATATCCGACAAAAATAAATTCGGTCCGAATTTAACTTCGGGACAATCATCACTTAAAAAACAGCTATTTTCCAGGCTGTACAAGCCTGCAGTTTCTTAGAACGTTGTGCCATGCTTACATATGCATAGGGAGCTTGGTTTGGTCTGCATACAATGTTGTGTTTTTAGTAATGACACGCACATGACTCCGCCGATCATCATAATTGCATTCACCATACAAATTCCCGGGCACTTAAGAGGGCAATGCTGACCAAAAAACTGAAGGGGAATGTACCTGATAAAGTCCTTAGCAACAGCTGGAAAAAAAACAAGCTAGACTCAGTGGCAACATTTAGTGACAGAGATGTGGAGGTGACCGGCGGCAAGCCACAGCAGCTATGAGGTCATACAGTGGACAAAGACATTCTGGATGGTGGCAAAAACCGGAGTAGGCCAAAGAGTGGCACAATGAACACAGTGTGTAGTTACGGCAGCAGCCACCAGCAGCAGCCATGAGGTCAGAAATGGCACAATTGACATTCTTGAAGTGCAAAAACAGTAGTAGGCACAGAGTGGCACAATTAACACAGTGTGTCGGTTACGGCAGCAGCCACCGCAGCCGCATGAGGTCAGACGTGGAACAATGACATTCTGGAGTGCAAAAACATGAGATAAGCCACAGATGCACAATGACAGAGTGTAGGGGAACGGTAGCAGCACATGAGGCAGACAGTGGCCACAATGACATATCTGGAGGTGGCAAAACAGTAGTAGGCCACAGAGTGGTCACAATGAAACAGAGTGGAGGTGACGGCGGCACAGCAAGATGTCAGAGAGTGGCACAATACATTCTGGAGGTGGCCAAACTGAGTATGGCCCACAGAGTGCACAATGAAGAGATGGGAGGTGACGCGGCAGCGGCATTGAGGTCTAGAGTGGCACAATGATATTCTGGAGGATGGCAAAAAACTGGAAGTAGCACAGAAGAGCCAATGAACACAAGTGGTGTAGGTTCACGGCAGCAGCACATGAGGTCAGACAGTGGCACAATGACATTCTGGAGTGGCACAAAAACTGGAGTAGCCACAAGTGCACAATGACAGAAGTGAGAGTGAACGGCGCAGGGAGCACCAGCAGAGGTCAGCAGAGTGAGCAACAAATGACACAGTTGATGTCTCGGCACCACAACACATCACAAATGAGGTCAGACAGTAGCACCAATGACAGAGTGTGGAAGGTGGGTGCAATAACCAGTCCCGGTAAAGATGGTTGGTGGCAGATGGAGAAACTGTCAGCAGATGTGTGCATCAGGCGGGTGGCGGCATCAAAAAAAAAGTGGCTGGGGCAGGTAGTTTAACCCAGACTCATTTCTCACATTTTGGTGAAGCGTCAGGGCTGATGTAGTCTGACCCTAAGGCATTGGTGTGTGGAAATCCGGGCCGATCCACGCCATTCAACTTGAAAAGGTCAGTCCTTCCACAATTCCCGGGACAAGCGTTCCCTTGGGTAACGTGCCCCCGCCGACTGAACACCCGCTCTGTCCACACTATTTGCCGGGCAGACAGCTCCCCACTGCAAACTCGCAAGTTGCGGCCACACATCCAGTTTGGCTCCCCAGTAGTCCAGCGGATCTTCTAACTGGGGTGCAGAGTGCTGTCCAATTAAGGCCACCACCTGTTGGTTCAGGGTCTGCTCCAGGTCCTGCTGCTGCTGCTGGCGCTGCCCTCCCACTAGGCGGTGAAGGAATTTGCTCATCAGTGACTCCAACTTAGGTTGCGCTGATGGAGCTGGTACTGCTCCTACCCCCCCACCTTCCCCCAGCAGCCGCGCAGTAGTAAAGTGAGCGCTGAAAACCCCCCGGTCAACCTGTCAGAGGAGGGACGATGCGCACATAGGCAGGGCCAACTGACTACGGAGGATTTCCCTATAGTATTTGAGTTTGTCCCCCCCTCTCAATAGCTGGGAAAAAGGCTCCCATTATTTGGACCGGGAGCGAGGTCCAATAGGGGTGGAGCCAGAAGTCCCTCCCTCTGCCGGGTGCTGACTATTTGGGTGCACAGCCAGCAAATCACATGCTGGGGCCATCTGCACAAGTGACTCCGAGGGGCTCCCCTGCCTCCATCTCACTGTATACTGCCACGGGCTTGCGGTCACTGCCTCGTCTTCCCATCTCCATCTACCTCCTCCAGCTGCTCCTGCTCCTCCTCTCTTGTCACCTGGGTAGAAAATCCCCCTAAATTTTTCCAACAATGCTTCTGCTCCAATGCCTCCTCCCCCCTCCTCCATTTCATCCCACCGGACTCATGTGGCCGGAGATGTAGTCCCTCACGTCTCCCGTCCCCTGCCCAGACAGATTTTTCAGCATCTGTTCCAGGGCATGAAGCAGTGGAATGACGTTATTTATCCCGTAGTCCTGGCGACTGACAATTTAACGTGGCCTCCTCGAATGGGCCCCCAACAAAGGCAGGTGTCAGCAGAGCTGCCACTGGGTGACATCAAGTTACACAGGGGTACCCTTCCGCCGGACATCAAAAAATAGTTAATGGCCTTTCTCTGTTCATACAGAGAAAGCCCAACACACAAGAGTGGGTATGATGGATTAGTACTTGTGGAGGCTGAGATGGTGTTGGTGGTGAGGAGGAGGAGGCGGACATTGGGCAGGATCCGCAGTTTGAGACAACGAGGAGGAGAAAGCGGCGTCTCCTTCCAAGTTGTGGTGTGCCTTGGCCGGAAGCACATTGCACCCAGTGGGCCGTAAAGGACATGTACATGGCCCTGACCGAGATTTACAGCTCCAGACGTCCGTAGCTGCCGTCACCATTGGAACAAACCGATAAGCTCCAAGAATGCCCACCTTCTGTTCACATATTTATGAAGTTGCTGGACTTCTGCATTGTTGGAAAAGAAATACCGGCTTGGAACATCTCCATCTCGGCTCGGCACGAAGCCATTATTCCTGAACAGTGCAGAATCCACATTTGGAAAGGGCAGGGACAGCACAGCACCAACAAACTTGGACAGGAGTACGGTCCAGCTCTTCTGCAACTTAGGATGGTTGGACGCATACTGTTTCACCTGCTGAACGACTGCTGGCGCCATGAGTAGCGAGGAGCAGGAAGCAGCTGAACCGGGAGATGATGTAAAAGAGAAACAGCTCCCTTCTGCAGAGGTGGTGGACTTGAACTGGCGGCAATGTCATGCGAGTCCACTGGGCGCTGCTGCTACTCCTTGCTGTTGCTCGCGGCGGCAGATGACCACCACATCTGGAGCCATGTTTCTCCCAGGCCACCGGATGGTGGACGCTGCTGTGGTTGACGCAGGGCCGTGTGGCCAACTTAAGCTCCTGACCATGCTTCCCCACTTTTGCTACAGATTCTACATAAACGCATATTTCGGCTCCACCCGGTGTCTTACAAAGAACTTCCACACCACCGAGTATCGGATTTTTAACCGCCAAGCTCCGCACTGAGTGACTATAACTCGCCGCCGCTTGCTCTCGCTGTGACACCCCTGGGTGCCGCTACTTCTTGGACCAGCTAAGCGGTTTTTTACCCCGTGCCCGCCTTGGCTCCCGACCTCACATCTGCTGCTATCCCATCTGCTGCTCACGCCACACGACCCTCTTGCTTAGCTGCGTCCGCTGCCCTGACGGCGCAAGCTGATCACCCTCTACTCCTGACGATGATGAAGCCCTTTCCTCACCCGGCTCCCAATGGCGTAACGGCTACAACATCATCTTTTGTGTTTCATCGTCACTGCTGTCCTCGCATCACCGGTTTGTATGCAAGCTGACCCCTCACACATGACCTCCCCATGCCACTCCTCAACATCTATACTTTGCCGCCTACTGCAAAAGCAGGGATATTGCCCCATTCTTCGCGCCAAGTAGCTGCTGACTGCCCTCACTCAAATTGGTTCATCCTCGCTATCATATGGCGCTGAGATCAGACCACATAGTAGATCTCTAGGCTGAGGGAACCGGATGGGACAGAGGCTGTTGAGGACAGGTGAAGGGCCTCTGACCCGCTCCCGGGCCAAGCCAACTATGGTGTGTCCTGACGTTCCCACCGACTCTTGGCTTGGGGTTGTCCAGATATTTCATCTGAGAGGAAGTGAAGACCTAGTCAACCACTCAAGAACCATTGGGTTGCTGAACAACACACGAGCCGCTTAGATGACAGCGGCAGTTGTGGCCTCAACCGAGTGACCCCTGCTGCGACGTCCCCTTGCTGTGCTGTCGACCTGGGCCTGGAATGTTTGTGCCTCTGCCACTCGCAGGTGAAGAGCCTGCCACCTCTCTTTACTAAAATGTACACGTGTTTGATTGAAGATATCTGTATATGATAAATTACACACCCTGTATATTTGACTCCAAATGAACCCAGTTACAAGCTGTAACCCTTGGATATAAATGCCGCCACAAATGGGCAGGAAAAATTGAACTTTGTATTTGCCGTTTAAAAAACTCTGTGGTATTTTACCTGAATATTAAAAGCACAAACAGGCTTAACTTAACTTCGAAATGAATTTAATTGCTACAGAATTTCGTTTTGTGCGGTAAAAACAAATTTCTTTTACATGGGGACAACTGCAGAACGACGCTTAATTAACCCCCCGGGTTAAAATTTCCAAAAAATTGAGCAGCCACAAAATATACTTTTTTAGCGTGTTACAATTGCGTGTTTTCTATGCTACACAACAAAGAAAAAAATTTGTAATTTAAACCCTTTGGCTTTTTGAATTTTGGGACAGGAAAATTTTAATTTTTTGGGGGTGAAAAAAACGGTTTATTTTTGTCCCAAGCAGAAAAACAAACGTTTTAAATTTAACCCCCGGATGTAAATGCACCCAAAAAATGAGCAACCCCAAAATAGACTTTGTAACGGTTACAATGGCGGTTTTTTTACGCTACCAAAAAGAAAAAATTGTAATTAAACCCTTGTTTTTAAATTAGGCTAAGGAAAATTTTATTTTTTGGCGGTGAAAAAGAAGTTTCTTGATCCCCAGCAGAAAAACAACCTTAATTAAACCCTGGGGTGTAAATTCGCAAAAGAATTTACAACCAAAAATAAGGGGATTTGATTGAAAAAAAAGCGTTTCTTTAAAAAGAAAACAACAGAATGGGTTAGTCCCCCCTTTGGATTCAATGTGCTTTAGCAGATAATTTAAATGTATATGCAGCTGCGTGGACGCACACGGACTCAGACCAATACCCCACAAAATCAGAAATAGAAAATTAAAGAACAGTTCTGGACAAGCGAACACCCCACAAAAATCGCTATAAAAAAAAATCAAATTTTTAAAGAGCATCCCCGCGGGAGCACCTTTTCCCCATCGTACATGAGAGCGGTATGACTCCCCGCGTCGCGCCCGGACTTAATAGTCGGTGACGTCACAAATCCCGCCGGGCTCTGATTGGTTCTCTTGCCCAAAATTCAGCAGGGTATGCCCTTCTTCCCCCCAGATGCTTTGCCCCATGTAGCGCCAGTGCTCGCAGCCATTTTATCAACAAAAGCACACTTCTTCACCCCAAGTACCCCAAAATTCGATTCGTTCAGAACCGAAGTTTTCCTGAAATTCTAAACGAATTCCACTTCATTAGAATCAATTCGCCCATCTCTAATCATAATATATGGTCATGATGTGGCAGTATTATACAGTCAATATGTGGTGATGATATGTGGCAGTTTTATTCACTCAGTAGGTGGTTGTGATATGTGGTCATGATTTGGTTTCAATTATTGGTAAAATTGGCCTTGTGATTGTGGTTTTGTGTAGTGGTGTTATTTGGTAAATGTATAACCATGTTTCAGTGCTTTTTTTATACTTACAACTTTTGTTATAGTGTTTTTGTATATTTTTATTTATCTAAACTGTATCATTTGAAAGGGGGGAGGGGGCAACATATTCATTATCTTTATAAACCTTTTATGTGCATCACCCACTGCCCTACTTCTTCAGCTCACCTGTAATTAGGTAAGGGAGACTCAGAAGCCCCAGTGCCCAATCTTGATTACTGGCTGCTGTGTTGATGTCATGACACTGGTCTGTATCAGTTAATCTGAGACTGGGCTGGAGAACCGCCCAGGTGGCAGAGGCAGGAAGGCAAAATATAGTGGTTTCGGGTAGAGGCCTCCGGAATCAACACCACTTGTGGGCCCCAGGCACCCCAGTCTGACACTGCTTGCAGATTCTAAGAATGAAGCCCGTTTAGAGCTAGCAACACTTTTTTAGGAAACATCTTTTCAGCATTCCTTTTTTTAAATCAGTGAAGGTCACGAAAGAGTAGAGGCAGACTACCTCCTATTAGAAAGTAATGGGAGTATGGTGGCTCAGTGGTTAGCACTTTTACCATTTCAGATGGAATACAACTGAAGACAAGATCTGTATGAAGTTTGTATGTTTTCCTCATGTATGCTTTGGTTTCCCCTACTTTTTATCCAAACATAAAACATACTGATAGGTTTGGCTTCCATCACACTGTACTGAACAGTGCTATTTAACACATCTACCTAAAAATTTTGCAGCGGATACTGTAAATTTAGTCATAGGTTCCCATTACCCAATGAAGGTCAAATTTGTTAGGCTGTGTTCACACGGCATAATTGCCCGCTGTCCCCGTAGACATGCATTACTCATGGCGTGTAAACGCTGTGAATAATTGACATGTCACTTATTTCCGCCCCGCGGCGTATTGCACGAGCAGGGAGAGGAGACGTAATCCATAGTTCTCTATGAGAGCTGTAGATTATCGTAATGACTGGGGCATATTTTGCCCATATTTGAGCGCAGTATGGTGCGAAATCTGCAGCAAAATCCGCCCCATTTTAACCTGTGTGAACATAGCCTTAAGCCAATTTCTATCAGAGTTTGCTTGATGGCATAGCGCAGGAAGCAGCTCAATTCCTCAGAGCTGGATGCAGTGAAAAGAACTGTGTGTATACCATGCAGTGTACTCTTTTAATAGCGATATGTTTTAATTATATGCTGGGGCAATCCCAATATGAACTAATTTGACAATGTTTAAGATCACATTTTTTATGCAACGTCTTTCTAATAGATACTGTTTACGAAGACATAATTACTGCTCAGCCATGCAAAATGCAAAGATTTTAAACAAATCCACAAAAGATTTTTTTTTAAAGTTCTCATAACATTAAGGTCACGTCCATTTCTTTTTAATGACAACTTCAATTAGTTATACCCATGCTGACTACAGCACCTACTGTTTCCTATAGCATGTGTACTATCTGCAAAATGACTCATCTCCGAAAAATAAGACACCAAAAGAGTTTCCTTTCTTGTCCACCAGGAAGTCTAAATGAATTGTGATAATCTTATATATACAATGACTGTCAAGTGACTATTTTAGGAAAGTCTGTCTCTTCTCCCCTGACCTCGTTTAACAAAGTGACCTGTCTGGACTGGCTGTTTCCTGTATCCCTAAGTTTAATCTACTGCCTGTTACCCTGACCTCACAGTTGACATTGACTATGCTTATTTGGGGGATTCAGTTAGGAAATTGGGTAATGCTGAGTCCACACAATTTTCAATCTATTTGCTCAGAATGGTGGATAGTAAATGCAGACCCATGACTTTTTTATCACTGTTAACTGCGGATAAGTCATAATATAAGATATTTTACTCTGGTTGGGTGCGATAGAATTATGCCTTTTGCTATGCAGACTGTTGCTTCGCTGTAACTAAAGTTACAGTCTAACAACTCAAGAAGATAATGAAGAAGATTGCTGTCCCTCTACTGCCACCTATTTACGGTAGCTTCACTTTCAGTAAAATCAGACCCATAAAAGAGGCTTGAAACATGGACGATATTAAAAAGAAGAAAATGAGGGGAGCTACCCTTTGTGTAGTATTTAAAATTAGTGATTATTATTATTATTTTTATTATGAATAGCGTACATACATTATGTCAAAATCTATGGAATATAAAATTCTGCGCTAGATGAGGTACTAACCCCAATCCAAAAAATGGATTTAGAGGGAAAACAATGAGAAGAAAGACAAAAATAACAAACAAAACCACGTGCGCATCTGAATTAAAAATATAGAAATAAAAACTGTATCCAATATTAGGCTATATTAGAAAAAAAAATGTATTGCACAAAAAAATTAGAAAAATGTCAATACAAATAAGTCAGAATGCATTTCGGAATAAAATGATGATGATGATATGACGTCATTGTGCCACCCACACCATCAGTAGGGGCAGATGCCTGGTAGACATAAGGCCTAAAGCCTTAGGTCTAACAGGCGGATAAGCAGAGCAGAGCTCCGGCAGCAACCGGGCAGTCCTGCTTCTGAATGCTCAGACCAGAGGGCCCAGGTGTTCTGAAGCAGGGGGACCCGGGCCCCTGGGGGAGCTACGGCTGCTTCCCCAGTAGTTCCGCCCTTGTGCTTCAATAGTGTTTCTAATAGGGCAAAAAGAGTTATCCATCTGGTAAACCTGCCAATATGTGATTTCCATTTTCTACCGTTAGTAGATACTAGTATATTGGTGTAGAATGGAGAAAGCAGTACAGGTGCATCTACATCTTTAATATATAGGTACAAAATAGGGTAAACTCCCTTCCACGGGTACGGCCACACGGTAGTTGTAAACTGCTAGTCGGATTGTGTTTAAGAATCTGGCTGGTATTTTATCGTCTTTTGAATGGTTTTGGGGGACTATTCTGTATGCCGACAGTGTAAAAATCAGCCCAGTAGTCTACACTGCATGATTTTTCTATTTAGCGGATTTTTACACTGCTGGTGCGGATTTCCTAGTAAAGTCTATGGGGATGGTTGACAGACGGTTTTCAGATGGTTTTCAAATCTGAAAACTGTCTGAAAAACCAACTGAAACCCCTTGCCATGTGGACACCCTTATAAGTTATATTGTATATGTTATGTTTTATTGGGTGATTCAGTAGCAAGTTACAACTTTGAGGATTCCCCAGTATGTGATTCCTGGTTTAAGCCACTTTTGTCATTTCCGTTTTCAGACAACAAGAGAGAATTGATTGTATGTGATGTATTTCTATTTTTATAACCTTATCTAACATTATATGGTTCATACAATCACCGGCCACTTTATTAGGTACACCATGCTAGTAACGGGTTGGACCCCCTTTTGCCTTCAGAACTGCCTCAATTCTTCGTGGCATAGAATCCACAAAGTGTTGCAACGATGCTCAATTGGTACCCAAGGGGCCCAAAGAGTGCCAAGAAAATATTCCCACCACCATGACACCACCACCACCACCTGAACCGTTGATACAAGGCAGGATGGATCCATGCTTTCATGTTGTTGACGCCAAATTCTGACCCTACCATCCGAATGTCGCAGCAGAAATCGAGACTCATCAGACCAGGCAACGTTTTTCCAATCTTCTACTGTCAATTTCGATGAGCTTGGGCAAATTGGAGCCTCAGTTTCCTGTTCTTAGCTGAAAGGAGTGGCACCCGGTGTGGTCTTCTGCTGCTGTAGCCCATCTGCCTCAAAGTTCGCCGTACTGTGCGTTCAGAGATGCTCTTCTGCCTACCTTGGTTGTAATGGGTGGCTATTTGAGTCACTGTTGCCTTTCTAATCGCTCGAACCAGTCTGCCTATTCTCCTTTGACCTTTGGCATCAACAAGGCATTTCCGCCCACAGGACTGCCGCTCACTGGATGTTTTTTCTTTTTCGGACCATTCTCTGTAAACCCTAGAGATGGTTGTGCATGAAAATCCGGAGATCAGCAGTTTCTGAAATACTCAGACCAGCCCTTCTGGCACCAACAACCATGCCACGTTCAAAGGCACTCAAATCACCTTTCTTCCCCATACTGATGCTCGGTTTGAACTGCAGGAGATTGTCTTGACCATGTCTACATGCCTAAATGCACTGAGTTGCCGCCATGTGATTGGCTGATTAGAAATTAAGTGTTAACGAGCAGTTGGACAGGTGTACCTAATAAAGTGGCCGGTGAGTGTATATGTTTTATGTATATTAGGGTGGCACAAAGTGAAAAAATGAAAGTGGTTAATTCAAATGTCTCACCCCATGAAGTTGTTCCACTTATGAAGAGGAGAATTTGTGTAAATTGTTTTTGCAATTGGACAGTGAGTTTTTTGTCCAATGCCGTGTAGACGTAGCCTAAAGTCTGATATTTTCTGTGGCCCACTATGCCCAGAGGCCCACAAGGGGTGTCTCCTGCTCCTCTGTGGGGACAGTCTGAATCTATATACATGCTCTTTAATTGTTGTGTTGAAAAGGATATAATCAGGGGTCACATGAAGGTAGTATGTGGTTGCTGCACATTGTGTACTAGTGATTTGTAAGTGCATGTGTTGCAACCGACCGAGTTTTTAAAATATTTTTTTAGATATTTATTTTACTTTGAGGTACTTCTGTGTACCTATTTTAATGCATATTGATAACATTTGAATAAAACCCTTCTCTCCAAGTCCCTCAGCACTATTCAGTGGCAATGTACAAATATCAAAATAAGCTTTTGCCATTAGTTCCAAGAATGATTCCAGGATAATTTGTAGAGACTATTGGCGAAATGTATGAATTTTGGCGTTTAAACACAATTTTAATACTCATTATAATAGCCTAGAATGCGCCTGATTTATGAATCCGCTCTACTGCAGGTCATAAATCAGGTGCATTGTAGCACTAGGGCACCATTTCTGGCTCAGGTAAACCACTTTGAAAGTGGTATATCTGTTCCAGCATTAATGCGCCTAGAAATGCTGTAGCGAAGATATAAATCTATAGCTTCATACTGTTCTAGTGCGCCCCGCTTCCTGCTCGCCCCCCGAAATCATGCTCATGATAAAGTGCCGTGGGCACTCTGTAATGCGCCTCATGCTGGCATACGGACTGGGTAAAAATATAGCGTGCGGAAGTGACGCCAGACGTCTGGCGCAGTCCCGTTCATACATGTCACTCTATGAGGCTACAGTGACTTATAAACATCTCATTTTCTTTTTAGTTAAGCAAATGAGCATGCATGAGCAGAACGACTTTGCTAAAAAAAAGTAGGCAAAAATTGGCAAACAATGCTAAATAATGTAAAACTATAGGCTCAACACAACTGAACTGCATCACTCTCAGAACTCATATGGGCCAGAATGGTGATCACACGCACTGGATTGACTTGGCCTTCGCAGGTTGTACTATTTTTTTTCAGCAACAGATGGTTATGACTGACTGGTGGATTACAAAAATTAACTGAATGATTCAAATTGTAATTGTGGCTAGGTTATTATGTGATCTGTGCTGATTTATAGCCTCCTTTATTGACACTCTTTTAGAAAATGTGTCGAATTTTTATTGCATAGTTCTGTAAAGATTAACAAATATCCAAAAATTAAAGGATATTTCTTAGAAACAATACTTTTTCTGTTGTCCTTGAAAAAAAAGATGCACCTTTAATTTTGAACTAGTCAATGTGATTGTAATTTCCATCATTTCACAGTTCACAGTAAATGCTAGCAATATTCATGCTTTTTTTTAAAGGCATCATTATTTATCATTTGTCAATTTGTTCTTAAAAAAGGTTGGCTGCCTGTGATTTTTGGAAAAGCCCTCTCAAAAAGAAAATCTTTGGGTTGGCAAGCCTGGTGCTGGATTTAAATGGAATGTGTCATCAAAAAATGAGTCATTGTTTAAGTCACATCTTTATGTTAAACACATTTTTTAGGATTTTTTTTTTTTATTTAATTTTTCATATTACTTTCAATATTTTTTTTTTTATAATTTGCACTGCTTTAACAGCAGTCACAGAGATGCTTTACAGTAGCTTCATGCACATAGGAGACTTAAGAGTGACTCAGTCCCATTAACTTCTATAGGAGAGTTTTCTAGTCATGCTCTGTGACCTGGGAAGAAATCAGTGTGCAGGGAGGTGAAAGGATGAACTGTGACTATCTCCTCTTGTGACTGGTGGATCCTGTGTATCTATTCCCACTGGTGTCTCCTTTCAGTTTTGACCCTCTTTGTGCTGATAATGAGCAGACAACTGAGAATTTTTCTGTATAGAACAGGAAGTGTCAGACTATTATTAGGCTCAGTGGCCAAAGTGAAAACTGCAGAACTTAAAATATTGAAAGTGATATGGAAAAGTAAAAAAAATCTAACCAAAAATTCTTAAAAAATGTGTTGAACATAAAAATGTGAGATAAACAATAAGTCATTTTTGATGACACTTTCCCTTTAAATAAAAGGACTCATTCAAGTATATCCAAAAAGAAAAAACAAAAACAGCACAGTGTCCATATTGCAATGATCCAATAGATGTGATGAGGTAGAAATGCACCAGCACCCACAAACAAGTCAGCTCAATGCTTGTGACATCAGAAGTCTTCAAAAATAGGCATATGCAGTAGCATATTCGCAAAAAATCTTCAAAAATGTATTGGTAAAAGGCAGTTAATATTTTCCCCTGAAAATGCAATAGTAGGATCTGAAATGTTGCATTTTCAGGGTATGGGTTAACTATCTTTTACCAATACATTTTTGAAGGGTTTTTGTGAACATGCTGCCGCCTTTGCCTATTTTTGTAGACTTATAACTCATTTCAGTGTCATACACCACCCCTCCAATCTTACAATAATCATAGCACAGTGTATCAGTTTTATAGCTATATCTGGAGTTATGGGTGTAACTACTGTATAGTTGTAGCAGCCATGGCAGCTGGTATGGGGCTCAGAGGCTAAAAGGGGGTCCACTAAGGGGGACAGAACATATAGGGGAACGTGTATGAAAAGTAGTGCCTCCTCATCATTCGTATGACTCAGTAAGCTAGTACATTCGTCAGTATGTATGAAAGTGTCTCACAGCACTTTATAAATGTATAACGTTATGAGACACATTTATGAGCCAATAAGTGGTGGATAGATTTTCTGCGCCACAACTTGTCTCAACCTCGCCACTATGAAATTGGTAGATTAGTCTGAAACTTTTGCGCCACATTCTGATGAGACACCTTTCTAAGTGTGTCTCATCTTATGAATGCGGTGCAACACACGCCCAAAACTGTCGAAGATGTCGGACGTGTGCCAGTTTTTGGGGAAAGACCTTTTAAAAATATGTCAGACAGAGGTAACAACAGTTTTTTTGGTGCAAATCACTCCAGAAAGCTAGCTCATCCTCATTCATACATGTTGTCCATAATCTTTTTGTAGAAAACAAAAATTTTGGGGCTTCCTCTTATCGAGCACTACCGTGTGGGTCTTCTGTTATATGGTTGTTCTTAATTATATATAATAATTGTACATGTTTCAGTTTTCTGTCATCAGTTGGTAGGGCCCATCTCATTTTGCAATGGGGCCCTATGAATTCTAATTACATCCCTGTAATCAGAGTTTTCTTTGAGATGTATAATTATAACTCTAGAATATAAAATATAAAGGTCTTAGGATGTCATCCGGTCTAAGATTTGCAGTAGACTATATGAATTGATATAGGTGAAACAATGTTTTTTTCAAGATTTTATGGATTTGCTTATTAACATATTAAAATTATGTATTGACATTGCAATATACAGTATCTCACAAAAGTGAGTACACCCTTCACATTATTGTAATAATTATGTTATATCTTTTCATGAGACAACACTGAAGATATGACACTTTGACAATGTAAGTAGTCAGTGTACAGCTTGTATAACAGTGCAGATTTGGTGTGCCCTCAAAATAAGTCAACACACAGCCATCAATGTCTGAACCACTGGCAACAAAAGTGATTACACCTCTAAGCAAAAATGGACAAATTGTGGCCAATTTGCCATTTTCCTCCTACACAGTGTCAAGTGACTCATTAATGTTACAAGGTCTCAGGTGTGAATGTGGAGAAATTGTGTTGAATTTGGTATTATCGCTCTCACACTCTCATACTGGTCACTACAAGTTCAACATGACTCTACATAAAGATGGCCTAGGCTATAAAAAAAATAGCCAGCACCCTAAAAATGAGCTGCAGTATTGTGGCCAAGACCATAAAGTGGTTTAACAAGACAGGTTCCACTCAGAACAGGTCTGCCATGGTCGATCAAAGAGGTTGAGTGCACATGCTCAGTGTCATATTTAGAGTGATGCCAGCATTCCTGAGGACGATACAGGGGTGGGGAGTCAGCCTATCAGTGCTCAGACTATACTCTGCACACTGCATCAAAATGGTCTGCATAGTTGTTGTCCCAGAAGGAAGCCTCAGTTTGCTAAAGACAAGCAGACTAAGGACATGGATTACTGGAACCATGTCCTGTGCTCTGATGAGACCAAGATAAACTTATTCGATTCTGATAGTGTCAAGTGTGTGTTGTAGAGACCAGTACAAAGATAAGTTTGGCTGGCCTACAGTCAAGCATGGTGGTGGGAGTGTCATGGTTTTATTTTTTTACTGAAGCAGGGCATGATCTCTTCCATTCTGGGCTGCATGGCAGTATTCCAACATGATAATGACCCCAAACATACCTTCATCATGACCGCCACTGCCCTGCTAAAGAAAATAAAGGAAAAGGTTCTGGACCGGCCAAGCATGTCTCCAGACATAAACCCTATTGAGTATCTGTGAGGAATCCTCAAATGGACGGTGGAGGAGAACGAGGTTTCTAACATCCACCAGCTTCATGATGTTGTCATGGAGGAGTGGAAGAGGATTCAAGTGGCTGCAACCTGTGGAGCTCTAGTGAACTCCATGCCCAAGAAAGTTAAGGCAGTGCTGGAAAATAATGGTGGCCACACAAAATATTGATACTTTGGTCACAATTTGTCCATGTTCACTTAGGCTTGTACTCACTTTTGTTGCCAGCAGTTTAGACATTGATAGCTGTGTGTTGAGTTACTTTGAAGGCACACCAAATTTATACAAGCTGTACCCTGACTACTTTACCTTGTATCAAAGTGTCATATGTTCAGTGTTGTCCCATGAAAAGATATAATACCATATTTACAATAATGTGAGGGTTGTACTGACTTTTGAAAGATGCTGTATGTGTTTTTAACTCTGTTTGGTCTGTTTTGTATTATATGTGATTTCCTGAGATTTATGTAACTAAAGTGATTATGGATAAGAGGTGCAACGTGTTGTACATGTCACCTTTTACTTTGGGATTGTGAAAGCAGTGTACAATGCAAAGGTCAGGTCTATTTTAACTACCCAACATAGATATTTCATTTTTACAGGCACCTAGCATTTTAACAGCAGATTCCATTCCTAAATTGTATCTGTAAATAACCATCTTGATATCGCATTCAAAGCATCTATATAGTCCTGGTGGGAGGCCTATATATTGCACGTCACAGGATGTCCTTTGGAATTTTACATGTATTTTGCTTAAAAATAAAACAGAGCAGTGCCAAAGAAAACACTAAACAACATAAAATTGTAACCTACAAGCCCTATAACTGCCCCACCTGTTCCTTTACTTTAATATTGTAATGCCTTATTTGGCCGACCTCCCAAACAACGGTAGTCAGGAGGAAATAAAATGGAAGGTGACCTGCTCTGACCTTATTACAAAAGGTTAAAAGTCGTGTTTTTTAAACAACTTACAATAGAAATAATGAGTTATAAAGGAAAATGTGACAAACATTTGTGCACAAAGGAAAACACCAATATAATTATCACAGCAAAATATGGCATCTCATGGATACTGAGAATAAAAACGATGTAAATTGTCTTCCTGTTTTTCTCCTAAGTTTAACTAAGGAGACTCACGTATGAATCCTTAACCAGATGCGCTAGTTTGCACCTGTGCATATGGGGATAATACTGTCTCACAAATTTCATTGACAAGTGGACTGTTTACGTTTTGAACTGATGTCTTCCGCTTTAAGAGCTATTTTTGAAGATTTCTTTTTATTTTAGGATGTCCTGGATGTAAAGCTACACTAAAAACCCTGGTGCAAATTACATAGATCCATGTTTCCTTTCATAAAGGATGTTCACAGCTTATCTGTCAGCTCCAGGGCAGACAGAGGCCAGAAGGCAAGGAAACCAAACAGGTGGTCTTTCAGACCTTGAGGATTGGCTGCATTTGTAACCATTTTCCTAACTCATGTTCATTGCTATTAATAGGATTAGGTGTGACACTGTCCTTAAATCAGTAAATAAAATATGTATTATTTGTATATTACAGATTGCAATAAATTGAGAATTTTCTCTCATTTTTTTGGACAACAATGACCAACTTGCTGGCTTGTAGAAGCTTTCTATGCTCACCCAATGGGCTTCACAAAACATTTACAACGCCCTTTCAAATATTTTTAAATAATACTAATTTTCTATCAGGTAAATCATACTAAAACCCGAGATCAGTTTTGGATTAACATTAACTACACCTTTCAGAAAATAGAAATAACCTGTTATCAACGCTCAGACATACCAGAAGGTCAGTATCATTATCAATAAGGGTATCTTCACACGGGCTAATTTTGCCACGTATTTCGCAGCGTATTTGCGCTCTAATACGAGCGAGATGCGCGCCGAAATTACGGTAATCCATAGTTCTCATAGAGAACTATGGATTACGCCTCCTCTCCCCGCTCATAAAATACGATCGTATTGTGCACACAGGGAGATAAGTGACATGTCAATTACTTGCGCCGAATACGTGCCACGAGTAATGCATGTCAATGGGGCCGGCGGGCTGCCGGCCCCCTTGCGCCGCGGGAGCACGTGCTGATTAGCACAACTCCCAAATCACTCGGCGTAATTGCAGCCGTACTGTACGCGCCGCAATTACGCCGTGTGAACATACCCTAAAGGTCTATGAAAATAGTGATAAACCCTAGCAGCAATTGATCCATTTTGCTGTATGTTTGTCAACAGCTTGATCTCACTAGCTTTGTTATTAGATAGACTCCACTATAGTGTTAGTGTCTACACAGCACAGATTTTCCATCAGATTTTCTAAATATTAAAACCGCCGAAAATCCGACGGAAAACAGTTCACATATACTTCAGTACAAACAATGACCTGTAGACTACAGAGGTCGTTTTTTTTTTTTCTGGTCTTTTTTGGGCATCGGTGGAATCTGCCAGAGTCCAGCAGAAAATTTACTATTGAAGTCTATGTAAACTGCTGGACGAGCTTCTCGCCACCCCCTCAGCTTAGTTGATAGCTCTCTCCAATGTTTGTCTATAGGGAGAGAGCAGTCAGTTAAAGATAATGTGTCATCAAAAAAGAATTTTTGGTTATATTTTTTTTGTAATTTTCCATATCATTTTCAAAATTTTGTAATAATTCTTAATTCCTGCATTTATAACTTTTGCCACTAAGCCTAATAATAGTCTTACACATACAGTTCTGTAGAGAAAGATTCTCAGTTGACTTCTCAATATAAGCAAAAAGAGGGACAAACTGAAAGGAGACACCAGTGTGTATAGTAAACACAGGATCCAACAATGACTAGAGGAGATAGCCACAGTTCACCCTTTCATCTCCCTGCACACTGATTTCTTCACAGGTAACAGAGCATGACTAGAAAACTGTCCTACAGAAGTGAATGGGACTGAGTTAGTCTTAAGTCTCTTATGTGCATGAAGCTACTGTAAAGCATCTCTGTGACTGCTGTTAAAGCAATGCAAACAAGGCCTAGTGGCCAAAGTGAAAACTGCAAGACTTAAGAATTATAAAAAAATATTGAAAGTGATATTCCTAAAAATTACTAAAAAAAATGTATTTAACATAAAAATGGGACTTAAACAATGACTCATTTTTGATGACACATTCTCTTTAAGCTGAAGGGGCAGGAAGAAGTCGCAAATCAGTCTCATCTCTCCCGGGCCCAGCGACATACCCGGCACAACTTCATTGGGTGTTTTACCTGGGAATGCTGCAGTGTTTTGGGGTAAAACCCACATGGTTATTACCATGTAACCTTCAGTTTTTTCATGCTTCCTGTTGGTCAGGCAGCATAAAGAAGCTGACATGTTCCGTTTAACCAGTTATAAGCAGGAATTTAAATGAATTTACTACTGAGTCCTTTCCCACAAACCTATATATGAATCTGCTCAGCTATTCCTGCTTTATAACATGCTGCCCACAGATCAGATAGCATGGTCAATGTGACAGGTTTCCTTTAAATATGACTTGTACTAAGGAATAGAGGTTATTGTTGGGTGTGACTCAAAGTATGAGGTCAGAGCACAAGTCACCCTCCATTTCCCTTTTAACCCAGCCCCTTTGGGGACTCCCCACACTGTTTTAGGGGCCGTTGCATGATTACCCAAAGTTATTGGAACATGTCCCATCAGACTGTTTTCCCTTAAAATTGGACTAGGGAGAAAACCCAGGCCAAAACATTGCACGTATATTTGGTCTTAAAAATTGGGCCATTTGCCAGTATCTCACTTGTTTCCCGTGCACCATAGAAATTTAAATTATATTGTTAATCTATATGTTTTTTGCTGTAAAAAATGATTTACATTTTCTTGAATTGAAGAGGAGCTTTGCTATGGTTTTTTTATGAACCCTTATGGGGGGAAGGGAAAAATCATCCCAAATGGATTTCCAAACGGGACTAAACATAATTATATGTCCCAAAAAATTATATACTTGACAGAAAGTGAGGTGAGATCTCCTGAACAGGGACACCAAAACAGGTACTACAGGCGTCTTAACCCTTCCCTATACTATCTTAAATTAGAAAAAAGTTGTCTGGTTACACTTAAAAATTTACCTGTTCCAATTTAATTACAAATTCAACTTAAGAACAAATCTTCAAAACCTATCTTGTTCATAACATGGGGACTACCTGTACAAAAAAGGTCTATAAATTTACATTTAAGTTTGGGGGATGTTAGTATGGGATTACTATATATATACAGCAGGATCCAGTATATATACAGCAGCAGTGAACGAGTCTGCGAGTGTGTTTTCCTTATAAGTGTGTTTCTTTTAAGTGTTGGAGACTTAAGATTGAAAAAAAAAATTTAGTTTTCCCATTTTTGGGAACAAGGGCCGCCCCGTCCCACAACCTGTAAAAGTATGCCCCCTTGGAACATTTTCGGGGGGGCATATGCTGTGAAAGATGTGTCCCCAAAATGCCACTTTTAGAAGCCCTTTTATCCTGGATTTTAAATGGGGAAGTGGCGGACACTGAGATCCTTTGCCAATTTTGGGGAAGCGGGGTTTGGGCTGCCCACTAAAGCAATCCTCGCAGGGGGTAGTGTGGGGAGGATGGCAGCATGGGGGCAGGGACATGAGGCAGTTTGCTGGTTAAAAGTCAGAAAGAAGGGTAGGGGGAAAAGAGTGCCCAGGGAGGGACTAGGGGGGGTTTGGGTTACCCCCCAAACAAATTTGCAAGTTTGGGCGGGGTGAGGGGGATATCGGCTCGGGAAAATGGGCATTGTGCGGGCAAGAAACTACCCTTGTTTCCCCAAGTAAGAGGGGGAAATTTAGGAGTGCGGGTCAGGCTAGGACAGGTGCAGTGTTGGGGACCCCCAATTATTAAGGGGAAAAAAAAAAAACCCGGGCAATCTGCCCAAAAAAGACCGGGGATGTCAAAACGTGTGTTGTTTCCGGGGGGCCCGGGTTGGGACATATCGCGGATCGGGTTGCGATTGCGGGGTTGGGGCGGGTTTGGGGAAAATCCAGCTGTCATGGCCCCCTTGGCCCCAAATGACAAAGTTGAGGTAGGGGGAAATTTTCCCTTTAAAAATGATTTCAGGGGACTTAGGAAAAAAGTTTGAAGGCAAGTTTTTTTTTTCAGAAATATTCCCTTTTCCCATGGGCCCACCGAGAGGAAAAAGGGAGTTTAGGAGGTGAATAAGTGGCTCAAAAAATTGGTGTAGGAAAAGAGGGATTTGGGTTTTTGAAAAAACGGGGCTGATTCGTCTTGGTTTACAGACTCAAAGCTAGGGACGGGGGCTGCCCCAAAAGGGGGGGAGGGGGCAGCGGGAATTGGGGGCAAAAGGGAAAAGGAAGTTGGGGGAAATTTTTAAAAACTAGGGAAATTGGGGGGGGAGGGTAATCCCAAAATATGGGGTGCAAGATAATGAAGATAGAGAGCGGGGAAAATTAGTAATAAATCGGGGGGTGGATTTGGAGGGAGGGGGTTTTAGTTTAGTTAAAAAGATCGGGGGAAAAAGGGAAAATAAAAATAAAAAAATCTCCTAAATTGCTTTGCAAAACCAATGAAAAGGGTCGGGGCCCAACAAAAAAAAAATTAAACTAAAATTTACTAATAGCTGAAAGGAAAAATAGGGACAGGGGGGGATAACTGAGACATGGGGGGACGAGAGCTAAAAATTTTGGGGGGGTTTTAACTTACAGGGTTACAGTCTTTTTTTGGAAGGGGAAATCTTTAAGGGGACCGGGAAAAGGGGGGAGGTGTAGGGTTTTCAAATGAAAAATCCTGTCTGAACCCAAAACTCCCGGGAAAGATAATAGGTACGGGTAATGAAGGGGGAAAAATAATTAGGGGTTTATATATACAGGGGGGGGTAACAATAACAAATATAATACTAATGGGGGTCTGCTATTTCCCCCCAAATAAAAACCAGAACCCGGAAGACGTACTCCTCAGGAAAAATAGATGAGCTGGCTAGTCGGGAATTAGGTTATTATCATGGGTGTTTTAAAACTATCCAGACATAAATTTGGGGAATTCTAAAAAACCTAGCTCTCATAAAAGGAAAAAAGGTTTTTGCAATAAAATAATGATAATTACCTTTTTCCAATGGTGCAAGAACCAAAATAGGGAAAGGCCCTTCTAGACTTAAAATTGATAATGACCCGACCCGAAATAACAAAAAGGGTTCGGTTGAGGGGCACCTAGGAAATAGTACCATAATAAAAATTTAAAAATTTCCTTTTTTCCCTTAAAAAGGTATTTTGTATGGAGCCCCAAAAACACTGAATTTTAGGAAGGCTAATTTTATTTGTTAGGGGGGGCCCTAAAACCCCTATTGGGCGGGGGAATGTGTTTAAAAATGGCAAAAAAAATAATTAAAAGGGATATTTTTTTTTTAAAAAATCCCAGGTTCCACTGTGAAGTAAAATTCAATTAGAAAAAAGGAAAAACCCAAAGTGGATCAACAGGGATGTATTTAAAAGGCAATTAAAAAAAAAAAGAAAACGTTTCAGCTACTAAAACAGGGGGTAGGAGAAGGGCATTAAGAAACTATAAAGGGAAAAAATAAAGTGGTAAAATAAAGATTTAAAGGGGAAAACAAAGCTGGAGACGGAAAAAAACATTCACTATAGAAATAAAACTAACCCAAAATATTTTTTTAAATATATAAATAGTAAAAAAGATTTTAAAAAAAGGGAAATGTTGGGCCCTTTGGGAAAAAAAACTGAGGGCGAGACAGTTGAGGGCGATGAGAAAAAGCAACCCAAATTTAAAAACTTTTTTCTCCACCCGTATTTTAGGGGGAGGATGAACTTCCTGTTGAACAGAGGGATGAGGTAAACTCCCAAATTAAAAGTTTCTTGTTAAAAACCCGGAAAAAAGTGCGCTCCCCTTTTTTAAAAAGATTAAAATAGACCCAAAATCCCCCGGTCCAGATGGGGTTTCACCCAGTGTCCTAAGGGGGTTAAGTTTATGTCTTTGATAGGCCCCTTTTCTTTTTATTTTTTGGACCCCGTCTAATAAAAAGGGGATGTCCCAAAGGAAATTTGGGGCATAGCAAATTTTGGTGCCAATATTCAAAAAAATTGGGGCAAAAAGTGATCCTGGAAACTATAGGCCCGGGTTTGTTTAACCTTGTTGTAGGTAAAAAGTTTGAAGGGGTTTTTTCCGAGGTTTCCCAAACCTGGAGTTCTAAATGAAAATAAAAAGTTTTAACGCCGTTTTCCCGCATGGGAGATCCAAATCAGCCAAACTCCGGTACCTGTCGGGGGAAAAACTTTTGGGGGCACGTATGGGGCGGGAGCCTTTCCCTTGGGAGAGGAAATCTAGCCCCCACTGTGAGGTTTGATTCCCTGGGCCCCTGCCTTTTGTGGGGAATTTTTAACCCTTTGAAAATTTTTGGTTTAAGTTTTTTTTAAAGCTTCAAAAAAAGGTATTTTCATTTTTTAATACATACTGGTTGCCCCTTTATATCAAAAATTATCTTTTTGTGGGAGCTGTTTTATTTGCTCGTTTTTTTTTTTAGCCGTTCAGCATGGGTTTTTAAAAGGGTCGGTCCTGTTTAGATAAAATTTATTTAGCTTCCCATGAGGGGAAATCAGTGCTAGGACTGGATCGGGGTGAGGCACTGGGGTGTTTATATTCTAGATTTTTCTAAAGCATTTTTTGCGGGTTTCACAAAAAGGTTGGTAAGTAAAATGAGAATGCTTGGACTGGGGGGGGAAAAAGTGTGGGAAAAAGGGGAAGCAATGGCTCACTGTTTGAAAACAAAGGGTGGGGAAATTTAAAGGTACAAAACTCCCCACTGGATCCCTGTTTTCTAGTGGGGTACCACAAGGGTCGTATTTTGGGCCCCATCCTCTTAAACATTTTATTAAAGATCTTACACAGGGATTAAAAGTAGAATATCAATCTTTTGGGAAAACGATACTAAGCTCTTTTAAAGTAAAACAAAACAATTTGGGATTAAAGTGTTTTACAAAAGGGTTTTGGATTTAAATTGGGCGGGGCCCGGGCAGGGAAAGGGGTGATGAGGTTTTAAAACAGATTAAAGGGAAGGTTATGCACATGGGGAGGAAAAATCCATTACATGACTTCATGTTTTAAATTTGGGAAAAAAAGGGTGGGGTTTTAAAAATGACATGGAGAAGGACTTGGGGGAAACCCGGTGGACAGAAACTTAGTTGTGGGAGCCCGTGTTTAGACAGCGCTGCCAAAAGGGAAATAGGATCAAAAGGGGTGCCCTTAAAAGGGGGATAGAGGGACCTGATGGGGAACATTATTCTCCCCCCTTTTCAAGGGCACTGGTTAGACCCCACAAGGGGAATTTTTGTGTACATTTTTTGGGGACAAATTTCACAGGAAAGACATTGTAGAGCTTGAAAAAAGTACAAAAGGGGGGCAAAAAATAATAAAAGGACTGGGGGGGACTTTCAATTCCCCGAAAGATTAACAAGATTGGGTTTATTTAAATTTAAGGGAAAAGGGCGGTTTTGGGGGGACCTAATAAAATTTTTCGTTTAAATACATCAAGGTCAAAATAAGATCCCCTCCCCAAAATTTATTTATACCCGGGCTTTTATCTAGAACAAAAGGGGGGATCCTTTAAGTCTTTTGGGGAAAGAAAGTTTCTACATTAAAAATAGAAAGGGGTTTTTTTACTGTAAGAGCAGTGGACTGTGGAATTTTTGCCAGAGGAAATTGTTTATGGTGGGAAATTTACTGACAGGTTCAAAAAGGGGTTTGGGTTTCATTTCTGGAGGGTTTTAAAAATAAAACCCCTACTTATCTATATAAAAAATGTACTTTATTTGGGGAACGGTTTATCCAATCTTTTTTTTGTAATTTCCCTATATTTATGGAAGATGACTTGATCATTTTCTAAATGAAGAAGTTTCACCATTTGTCTCACCCTTATTTCCACATAGATTATAAGCACTTGAGAGCAGGACTCTCACATCTCACATCTGATCTGTGAATAGTCTTGTTACTAAGTAATGAACGTTTGTACCCAAAGCTTCTGCATTGTAAAGTGCAGAATACGTCTATGTGTTTTTTTTAAATTAAAAATTTTATTTTAAAATATATATATATATATATATATTATATATATATATTATATATATATATATATATATGTATATATATATATATATATATATATATATATACATATACATACAAGTTGAAGATAGGAGTTTACATACATAATGTATAAAGTCACATATGCATGATTTTATCACCATCTAACATGAAATCAGAATAAACCTTACCCGTTTTAGGTCAATTAGGATTACCAAAATTATTTATATTTGCCAAATGCCAAAATAATGAGAGTATATGTGTGTGTTTGTGTGTGTGGTTTGTGTGTGTGTTTGTTTAAACCTCTGGCAACAAAAGTGAGTACTCCCCTAAGTGAAAATGGACAAACTGTACCCAATGGGGAACAGGTGTGTTAAATTTGGTATTATCGCTCTCACGCTTTCTCATACTGGTCACTGGAAGTTCAACATGACACCTCATGGCAAAGAACTGCCTGAAGACCTTTATGCTCTACATATAAAATTGATTGCTAACACCCTGAAACTGAGCTGCAGCACAGTGGCCAAGACCACATAGCAGTTTAAGGCCATGTTCACATGGCCTATTTGGGCACGTATTTCAGCCCATAATTCGCGGCGTGCTGCGCGAATTGCGGGCTGAAATACGGCCCTGTCATTACGGTAATCCACAGTTCTCATAGAGAACTATGAATTATGTCTCCTCTACCAGCTCGGCGTATCTGCCGGGCGGGGAGATAAGTGACATGTCAATTACTAGCGGCGTATACGCGCCGCTAGTAATGATAGTCTATGGGCCGTCGAGGTAATTACGCCCCGCAATTAAGCCGTGTGAACATAGCCTAACAACACAGGTTCCACTTAGAACAGGCCTTACCATGGTCAACCAAAGAAGTTGAGTGTACATGCTCAGTGTCAAATTCAGAGAGTGTCCTTTCAAAATAGAGTTAGACGTATGAGTGCTGCCAGCATTGCATATATACAGTGCCTTGTGAAAGTATTCAGCCCCCTTGAACTTTTCAACCTTTTGCCACATTTCAGGCTTCAAACATAAAGATATGAAATGTTATTTTGTTGTGAAGAATGAACTAAAAGTGGGACACAATTGTGAAGTGGAACGAAATTTATTGGATATTTTAAACTTTTGTAAAAACTAAAAAACTGAAAAGTGGGGCGTGCAAAATTATTCGGCCCCCTTAAGTTAATACTTTGTAGCGTCATCTTTTGCTGCGGTTACAGCTGCAAGTCGCTTGGGGTATGTCTCAATCAGTTTTGCACATCGAGAGACTGAAATTCTTGCCCATTCTTCCTTGAAAAACAGCTCGAGCTCATTGAGGTTGGATGGAGAGAATTTGTGAACAGCAGTTTTCAGCTCTTACCACAGATTCTCGATTGGATTCAGGTCTGGACATTGACTTGGCCATTCTAACACCTGGATACGTTTATTCGTGAACCATTCCATTGTAGATTTTGCTTTATGTTTTGGATCATTGTCTTGTTGGAAGATAAATCTCTGTCTCAGTCTCAGGTCTTTTGCAGACTCCAACAGGTTTTCTTCCAGAATGGTCCTGTATTTGGCTCCATCCATCTTTCCATCAATTTTAACCATCTTCTCTGTCCCTGCTGAAGAAAAGCCCAAACCATGATGCTGCCACCACCATGTTTGACAGTGGGGATGGTATGTTCAGGGTGATGAGCTGTGTTGCTTTTACGCCAAACATATCCTTTTGCATTGTTGCCAAAAAGTTTGATTTTGGTTTCATCTGACCAGAGCACCTTCGTCCACATGTTTGGTGTCTCCCAAGTGGCTTGTGGCAAACTTTAAACAAGACTTTTTATGGATATCTTTGAGAAATGGCTTTCTTCTTGCCACTCTTCCATAAAGGACAGATTTGTGCAGTGTATGACTGATTGTTGTCCTATGGACAGACTCTCCCTCCTCAGCTGTCGATCTCGGCAGTTCATCCAGAGTGATCATGGGCCTCTTGGCTGCAACTCTGATCAGTCTTCTCCTTGTTTGAGATGAAAGTTTAGAGGGATGGCCGGGTCTTGATAGATTTGCAGTGGTCTGATACTCCTCCATTTCAATATGATCGCTTGCACAGTGCTCCTTGGGATGTTTAATGTTTGGGAAATCTTTTTGTATCCAAATCTGGCTTTAAACTTCTCCAAAACAGTATCACGGACCGGTCCTGTGTGTTCCTTGGTCTTCATGATGCTCTCTGCGCTTTAAACAGAACCCTGAGACTATCACAGAGCAGGTGCATTTATACGGAGACTTGATTACACACAGGTGGATAATATTTATCATCATCAGTCATTTAGGATAACATTGAATCATTCAGAGATCCTCACCGAACTTCTCAAGTGAGTTTGATGCACTGAATGTAAAGGGGCCGAATAACATTGCACTCCCCACTTTTCAAGTTTTTTTTTTTAACAAAAGTTTAAAATATAAAATTTCGTTCCACTTCACAATTGTGTCCCACTTGTTGTTGATTCTTCACCAAAAAATTTAAATTTTATATCTTTATGTTTGAAGCCTGAAATGTGGCAAAAGGTTGAAAAGTTCAAGGGGGCCGAATACTTTCGCAAGGCACTGTATATTACACACTATGTGTGTGTATGTGTGTGTGTGTGTGGGGGTGGGGGGGGGTTCTTCCTTTTGCTCCTGGTAAGAATTCTGCAACAATTATGCTGAATGTCTTCTAAGTCACTTGCCAAGTTAATAGAGAAAACAACAAGTTTGTTTTTGGTATGATACCTTTATATGGCTAATGAATGTTTTTAGATGTTACAGTTAAGGGCCATTGAAGTTGTTTCCTCACCCTGAGGAAGGAAAGAGCGTGTTGCATAAAAACATATTACAACTGAGGAAGGACTTGAATGTTCCTGACATCTAGCATCTGGGAACATTTCTTCACATAATAATGATGTCATCTGTTTGAGATTTACAGATACTAACCCATTTACACCTGAAAAAAAAATATCTAAAAGAACCATCCATCACTGTAGCTATTCATCCATTTATCTATTTAGATATAGATATATCTACCTAAATCTTTATTTATGTATCTAAAATAAAAATATACGCAACATTTGAATAAGACTCAATGAAATTAAAATTTAAATTAGATAAAAACATAGCGCACCAAAATTATAAAAGAGTTAATTTATTTTAGTCATCTAGATGTTCACTTAAAGGTTTCTTCCCATAACCTTGAGCTTCTCTCAAGCAGTATATGCAGAGTAATATGCAGATATATAAAGAGAGACACAATGTCGATATAAAGTGCAAACAGTATAAACTTCATATTTTATATATATTTTGTTAATATTTATTTTACTACTTATTTATTTTATGATGAATATATATATATATATACACACACAGCAGGATCCTTCAGTATTTTAGAATTACTGTAACCAATGCCATTGGCATATTTTTAGACTTTTTATACTTGCTTCATGTGTTCAGTACTTTTTCCCTGTGTAATTTCTCATTATTACACATAACTTAATTAATGGATATCTATGGTTTGATTTCTTTGCCTGTGTGGATTCTTGGATTTCATGTAAATCGCACCTTTAGAAATATAAAATTGGTAACCTGTTCAATACTTATTTCACCTGCGTGGTTATAATATGGCTCTTCATTTTTTCCCTTTCCACCTTCCAAAAGCTATAACTTTTTTATTTTTCCATTGACATAGATATTTGTCTTTTGAGGTACAAGATTTACTTTTTAACCCCTTAAGGACCCAGCGTTTTTTTTTTCGTGAGACATTCGTTTTTCCCTCCTCGCATTCTGAAAGCCATAACTTTTTTATTTTTCCACCTACATAGCCACATGAGGGCTTTTATTTTGCGGGACAAGATGTACTTTCTAATGGTGTTATTCACTATACTATAGAATATACTGGGAAACCGCAAAAAAATTCCAAGTGGGACAAATTGTGAAAAAAAATGTATTTTCGCCATGTTTGCGGGGGTTTTGCTTTTACGGTGTTCAATCTTCGGTAAATATATTGTGTTATCTGTATTTTTCAGGTTGTTACGCATCCGGCAATACCAAACATGTAGGGTTTCCGTTATGTTTTGGTACCGTAAAAAAAATTCCAAACATTTTCTATTTTTGAAATTTGCGCCCCGGCGCCATATTGTGCGACCAATAACTTTTTTGTACTAATACCTACGGACTTCAGTGAGGGGGCATTTTTTGTGGGCTGAAGTGTACTTTTTATCGCTAGCAGTTTGGAATGCATGCGACTTTTTTGATCATTTTTATTCCATTTTTTGAGTGACGTAAAATTACCAAAAAACGCAATTTTGCCGTTTGGAATTTTTTTTCTTCTACGGTGTTCAGCGTACGGGATAAATGTGTTATATTTTATAGATCGGACTTTTTCGGACGCGGCGATACCAAATATGTGTAACTTTTTTATTATTTTAATGATTTTATTTGTAAAATGGGGAAAGGGGGGTGATTTGAACTTTTAATACTTTTTTTTGTACTTTAAAACTTTATTTATTTATTTTTTTTTTTTACTGTAACATTGAGGCCACCTGTGGTACTTGACCACTAGGTGGCGCGATTGTTAATACAACCTAATGCATTGCATAGGCAATGCATTAGGGTGTACAAAGATGGCGGTTTCCCCACTTCCTGTCTACGGACGGAAGTGGGGCAAACCGGCCAGGGTAAGTGACGGGAGCCTTCCCAAGGCTCCCCACCACAATGCCCGGTGATCGGATCGGCGCAGCATAGCTGCGCTTATGCCGATCGGCGTTAATTCAGACGCCGCGGCCATCTTAGCCGCGGCGCCTGATGGGTAAAACAGTGCCAGCGGGCAGAGCCACCCGCCGGCGCTGTTACTGCCGGGTGTTAGCGGCGATTTGCCACTAACACCCGGCGGCTGTGCGGGGGGGTCGCGGCGCGATCCCCTGCAAAGCCCCTTAGCTGCCCTGGGACGTACTCATACGCCCAAGGTCGTTAAGGGGTTAATGTACTGGGAATAGTGTTGATTGAACTGTTCGAGAAAAGTTAAGTTCGATTTTTTTTTAACTCGAACCGTACCGAACATTTTACTGTTCGTTCGAGTAAAGTTCGAGTTCAACATGGCGTTCAACACGGCCTTTTCAACACAGTGCCTTTCTGCACTTTTGGTGGCCATCCAATCAGTGCAGAGCACAGAGAAGTGTCAAAAATTTAATTGCTGAGGTGTAGGGCTCTCACTGGTTGCAAAAATCACATGACCAGGTTATATATATTTCACTGTTGCGTTCTGAACGCCATTTTCAGCTCACTCTGTACTGTACAGACTGCTCTTAGTTCGTTAGATAGCATTTTCCTCTCCATCGACAGCAATAGTTAGGGAGTTTGGTGACATTTGTAAGCTCACTTAACGCCTAACTCTCATATACATAGATATATATTATACAGAGTGCTTGGATTTTCTAAATCATACTCAGTGCACAAAAGTTCAGTTTTTACAGTATTGGGGGTGAAATAATTTTATAAAACACCATCTCCAAATCTCCTATACAAAGAAATATATTCTAAATAGTTGGTAGGTTGGTTGGTGAAAATTATACTGAATGGAGAAAACTACTTTTTTTGCAGTTTTGGGGGTTCAGTAATTGTATAACACACCATCTCCAAAACAAAGAAATATATTTTAAATAGTTGTTGTTGGTGAAACTTATTCTGAGTGGAGAAGTTTTGGGGGTGAAATACCTTTCAAATATACCATGTGTTATTGTCATACAGATATATATCCAGGAAATAGATTTCTCTCTGTTGCTAAATCTTATGCAATGCCAAAAGTGTAATTTTGCCAGATTTTAAGTCCACATAACGCTGAAATATACCAGCGCACTATTTTGATTCACATATCTATACATACTTCTCTCTTTTTTATTACATATAACTGCCATCTAATCTAGTCCAGCCTGCAGAGGCATAAGTTCAAGTTCTTGGGCCCTGGTGCAAAAAGTGAAATGGGGCTCCTGCCAGTTACCATGTGCCATTTCCAATACTGGTGTCTTCTTCTGTGTCTTATGTTTATCAATGCAGTAAGCTTTCAAAGGTTGGTGCTTTTTTTATTTTTCTCTCTGGATTATGGAGGTCTGTTGACCCAATGAGAAGTCCAAATTTGACTCTAGTGAGAGGTAAAAATAGAGTAGGACCACCCGCCTTGAGATCCCATTGAAGTCAGGGGTGGCTTAAGCATTTTTTGATCAAAACGTGTGAACTAAGAATCTCAAAGTTTTTTTCATATATTGTAGATAGCATAAATGCTTCTTTAGAGGTTTCCATGTATTGTATAGCCCTTAAAGTGGATTTTGGACCCCCTCAGGATGCAGGGCCCATTACTAACTGCTACCGCTGCACCTCCTATTTGCAAGCTGTCCTTAGCTTTTCAGTTAGCCATTGAAACAAATGAATTTTTCCTGTGACTCTTAGAGCTAAATTTTCTTCACTAAGTTGTTCCACGTATCCATTTTACTGTTATGGATGGTAATTCCAGCTTTTCCTCACCTACATAGGTATAAAAATTTACCCGAACATCTTCTCCCATTGACTTTAATGGGGTTTGAGTTCGACACGAACCTCGAACCGAACACCACTACTGTTCGAAGTTCGACTGGAACTCGAACATTTTTCTGTTCGCTCATCTCTAACTGGGAATGTACTTGTGCCATGTTTTGTGTCCTTCACTGCAGTTTAAATGATGTGTTATCTGTATTCAGCAGGTTGATCAGATTCTGGTGATACCAAATGTGTAGAGGTTTTATTATGTTTTAGCTTTGCTTTAAAAAATAAACATATTCTCTATTTCTTAAATTTGCACTACACTGCCATTTTCTGTGACCAAAAACTTTTTTGTTTTTCCACCTATGGAACTGACCACTGAAGTGTAGATTTTATTTTACCATTTTGGAAAACAAGCAACTTTTTGATCACTTTTCATTCCAATTTTAAGGGATGTGAATTGACCCCCAAAAATGCAATTTTAGCGTTCCGAATTTTCTTCTATGATGTTCAGCAAATGGGATAAATGATTTGAACTTTTAATATTGTTTACTTTTTACATTGTTAAAACTTTTTTCACTTGTACATTTATGGCGACATGTATGATCTAGGCACAAAGAGGCTAGTTCTAAAAAGCTTTAAAAAGCTTTAAAGCAATGTAGAATGCGCCAGAATGTATGAACCTGTTCTACTGCGGGTCATGCGTTTGGCGCATTATAGTTCCACTGCGACAACTCAGGCTCAGGTAACCCCTTGTAACTTGGTCTGTCTGTTCCAGCAGTAATACGCCTAGTTTTGCCGTCCTTCAGTCATAAATGTGTAGAATCATACGGTTGTGGTGCCACATGCCCCCAGAAGGCCCTCACACATTAGGCGCATTAAAAAGTGCCGTGGGCGCCTCATAATGCACCTAATTTTGGAGTGCGCCTGCTCATACATCTAGAGAATACTGGCGCAGCTCTATACATACAAGTCACCCTTAGTCCCCTTGGGGTACTTGACCAATAGGGGGCACAATCGCTTGTACTCCCTTCTGCCTTTCATAAATGATGCAGAAGGGTGTACCCATATGGTGGTTCTATTATTTCCTGGATAAAACAGGAAGTAGTAGAATTGGTTACATGGCAGCTGTGGAAGCCTTCATTAAGCTTCCAGCTGCCATGGTAACCAATTTGCACCCTGCGATTTTGTCACAGGAGAGAGCAATCAGAGTGATGAATTGTGCATAGTATGGTTCTTCATTCATTTAGACCATGTCTACAGTGGCTTCTAAAGGGCTAAACAGCAGTTTTCGGAGCTGGCTCCATTCCTTGCTTTTAGCGGTGGGCGTCAACTATAATAATCAGCAGGCAACTACTGCGTTTGGTGCAGACTTGCTCAGTGAGCCCCCTACATACAACCTCACCAGCATTACGACCAGCACCAATATTTCTTCCCAGTATATGGGTCAGCATCTGTAAATATTAAGCCAGATGATATTATCATTAGGTGCAGAAATGTTCCAAGATATATATTACTGTGCTCACATTAATAGAGAAAAGCCCTCATGTGAACATACAGCTGAATAAATTAAATTCACTCACTGATCTTTTTGGAGTGCTGATGATTTTTCCCTCCAGTTTTCTACCTATTCACTTTCTATAAATGTATAAACATAAATTATGGACAGAGCACACTGCAGAACTGACAAACTACAGACAGTTGATAAGTATGCTAAAGGATCTGAAAATTCGCAAAGGCTTTTGATAAACTTCTCATTTCTCCTTCTTCTCATGATCACAAGATAATACTTACTTATTGTCCTTGCAGTCATGTCATTCATGCTTGTAATTTGGCTAGTAAATTTAGGAGTTCCCCGCATAGTGTTACATGAAAAATAGGGGGGCCATATGGGATGTTATTATCAATATGTTTTTTAAGTGTATGTTGATGTTTTTTTCCAGTGCCTTCTCGTACTTACCTTTCAGAGTGCAAACCAATATTATCTCTGTACATGACAAACAGGTTCAAGATAATTCTAAAATTAATACACTTTTTTTTTAATTGGCCAGCAGAGCATGAACTATAAGATTTGTGATTACACCGATCAGTCATAACATTAAAACCAAGCCTTGTCAGAGGCGGAGAAAGACAACAGTAAGTCCTTTATATGAACAGTATTTGCAAGGATATGTTCACACGGGGTAATTTCGGCGGAAATTTCACGTCATATTTGCGCTCTAATATGAGCAAGATGCGTGCCGAAATTACAGTAATCCATAGCTCTCATAGAAAACTATGGATTACGCCTCCTCTACCCGGGCGTACAATGCCATCATATTGTACGCGCGGGGAGATAAGTGACATGTCAGTCTAGTAATGACAGTCTATGCTGGCCCCCCTGCGTCGCGGGAGTACGCGCCGATCAGTGCGACTCCCAAACACCAGGCGTATTTGCAGGGCATATTGTACGCCCCGCAATTACGCTGTGTGAACATAGCCCAACCCCTGTTTCCCAACAGGTTATCATAGAGCACCATTTTATCTTTAGTGCTCCACTAGTAAATTTTAGCAATAAAATTCATAAATTCAGTCCCCTACATGCAATACAACAGACAATAAGAAACTCTTTATCTCCTGGACTCCTGTGTAAATCACACATAAGTCACACATATAATATGTGCACCCTGTGCCTAATATTGTGTAGACTCCCCTTGTGCTACCAAAATAGTTCTGACCCATTGAGATATGGATTACACAAGACTAATAAAGAAGTCCTGTGGCGTCTGGCACCAAGGTATTAGCAGTAGACAAGGAGCCTTGGGCACCTACCGATAATTCACTAATTACACATTTTCAGATCCCTTGTGATACAAAACCTGGCATTTTCGAAGATGCTCTGGTAGACATTTTAGCCTTATCACAGTCACTGAAATCTTTAGCCTTGTCAAAAGCTATACCTTGAACTTATACCTATACCCTCAATCCATTCTTGAACAATTTTTGCATTATCCTACTGAAATAGACCACTGCCATTAGGGAATATTGTTATCCTGAAGGGGTACACTTAGTTTATAATAATGTCTAAGTAGATAATATGTGTGCAACGATCTTTTAATTGGATTTTATTGCAGAACTATAAGCAAAGATAAACGGGAAGTAAATCTCTCCCAGGAGAAAAATATATAGTCAAAGAAAAATGTAAATAATTCACTGGACTCAACTATGAAACTTAACTTTTACTACAAATTATTAAAAAGGAGTCAAATACACTCCCAGATACAAAAGCCAAACAAGTGAAAAAAAAACTATCCCTAGACAGTAACCCTATATGGGATGCTACCTGTCACAATTGTGGGATAATTGTCCCGATAAGGGCGGGCCCACCTGGAACCTCAAGGGAAAATTATCCCTATTAAACCCTATACACAGGACAGTAATGTCTGTCTGTCTAAGATTTCCTGTGCACAAAATACATCAAAAAGAAATACAGAACACCCCTAAGCCCAATACAGACTATATACAACAAACAAGGCTATAATATTGATTAACAAGCCCAATGCGTTTCATAGCCCAATGTGTAGGGACTCATCAGGGGCAGAGAAATATTGACATTAGCCTTAAATACAATATAATAAAGGGGCTCAACAATTAAAAATCACAAAGCGGTAGCCATATAGTAAGTACCGTGCCACCCATATAAACATCCACTTACATAATGCGGCTGTACAAATGGCAATGGCCTTCCGACTCACCAATTCAGGTCAAGAGTCATATCGAAGTAAGGTCACAAATTATTACTTACTTACAGCCAGGTTGAGAGCTATCCCGGGACGGCAGTTTAGCATAAGGATTAACCCCAGGATATTCTCATTATATCAACGCCGCTGGAATTACTCCAATTCAAGCAAGATCTATAACAGAATCAGTAGTAGAAACAATAAGTTCCCATACACTTAACAAATAACAATATTATGGGTAATGCACTATGCTTACATCCATTCACTGCTTGAGCACCTACAGAGCTCTTGTTAATTGAGCTAACTGTACTAAGATGCGGAGTGCCGCCTCACAGCGCGCGTCTCTACTCAGTCAGACCGCGCGCCTACCTCGTTCGGCGTCTGACGTCATCCGGCGCATGCGCACTCTCATCTTATAGCCAGCCTATAGCCGGAGCGGAAGGTCTCACTCCCTGACGTCAGGTATTCAAGGGAAAGCCTGCCTATACAGCATAGTGCTGCTAATAGAAGCGCACTTGTGTAAACCCGGCCAGTCTGTTTTTTTAGAGTAGCGCTGCGCAATTACATATATTTAAATAACACGGGAATTATGGCTCATTCATTTACCCATTTACTGGCAAATAAGTACAAGGAAAGTGCAGATATTAATAGATGAATATAAAGGAAATAAAAAGATATTATACATATATTTACATGTCTTCCAAAATACAGATTATTATAACAAGATTGAGAGAGAGGAGAATTAATATTATTCCTTTATATTCATCTATTAATATCTGCACTTTCCTTGTACTTATTTGCCAGTAAATGTGTAAATGAATGAGCCATAATTCCTGTGTTATTTAAATATATGTAATGGCGCAGCGCTACTCTAAAAAACCAGACTGGCCGGGTTTACACAAGTGCGCTTCTATTAGCAGCACTATTCTGTATAGGCAGGCTTTCCCTTGTATACCTGACGTCAGGGAGTGAGACCTTCCGCTCCAGCTGTAGGCTGGCTATAAGATGAGAGTGTGCATGCGCCGGATGACGTCAGACGCCGAACGATAGAGGCGCGCGGTTTGACTGAGTAGAGACGCGCGCTGTGATGCGGCACTCCGCATCTTAGTACAGTTAGCTAAATCAACAAGAGCTCTGTAGGTGCTCAAGCAGTGAATGGATGTAAGTATAGTGCATTACCCATAATGTTATTTGCTAAGTGTATGGGAACTTATTGCTTCTACTACTGATTTTGTTATAGATCTTGCTTGAACTGGAGTAATTCCAGCGGCTTTGATACAATGAGAATATCCTGTGGTTAATCCTTTTGCTAAACTGCCGTCCCGGGATAGCTCTCAACCTGGCTGTAAGTAATAATTTGGGACCTTACTTCGATATGACTCTTGACCTGAATTGGTGAGTCGGAAGGCCATTGCCATTTGTACAGCCGTATCATGTAAGTGGATGTTTAGGTGGGTGGCACGGTACTTACTATATGGCTACCGCTTTGTGATTTTTAATTGTTGAGCCCCTTTATTATATTGTATTTAAGGCTAATGTCAATATTTCTCTGCCCCTGATGAGTCCCTACACATTGGGGTATGAAACGCGTGGGGCTTGTTTATCAATATTATAGCCTTGTTTGTTGTATATAGTCTGTATTGGGCTTAGGGGTGTTCTGTATTTCTTTTTGATGTATTTTGTGCACAGGAAATCTTAGTCAGACACACATTACTGTCCTGTGTATAGGGTTTAATAGGGATAATTTTCCCTTGAGGTTCCTGGTGGGCCCGTCCTTATCGGGACGATTATCCCACAATTGTGACAGGTAGCATCCCATACAGAGTTACTGTCTAGGGATAGTTTTTCACTTGTTTGGCTTTTGTATCTGGGAGTGTATTTGACTCCTTTTTAATAATTTGTAGAACTATAAGCATACAGAAGAGGAAAACTGTCAAGAAAGAAAACGTAAAATAATGGGGTGGATCCAAGGTAATGTGAGGGACTCCTGTGCAACAGCAGACAGGCAGGATACAGAACAGAAGACCAGGCAAACGGATTCAGAACAAAAATCCAGATGGCCAGAGACCGATGCAGGAACCCACATGAACAGCAAAAACGCAGGCCATGATTGCAACAAGTAGCAGGGCTAAATAGTTCCTCCAGGGAGGGTGATGGGCAGCAGTTGTGACTGTTGAAGTCAAGTACTTAACTGTTGCCGTGCTGAAAGGCACAGAAAGCACTTGAACAACTACAGCACAGCAGCTGCCAGGGTCAAAGGGCATGTTGCAGCATGATGCCTGGCGGATCATGACAATGTGTCAAAATTATATTCACATTAATACCCAGACATCAGGTTTCCCAGAAGAATATTGCCCAGAGCATCATACTACTTTCAATCTATCTCCAGATCAACAGTTATGTATTCATGTTATATGACTTTTATAATGTGTGTTTTATGATGGCAGCAAATATAGCAGTCTGTATTTATGACATGGCAACCTGTATGGGATACGACTATTACTATTTTTTTTAAACACCATTAATCCCAGTGCTCTGTACATAACATAAATCTAACCAAAATACAATGGCAACACTAATTGACTAACAACTGGTACAGAGGGAGAGAACTGCCCTCAAAGGCTTACAATCTACATTATAGGATCATATTAGTACATGGATCTGTTTCGTAAAGGCTGCTGTATTGAAACGTGTAGACTAAAACAGCTCCCATGCAAACACTAAACACCTTCAATTACAACATGCAAATAACATATTTGTACACATGCATAAAGCACATTAAGCTAGAAAAACCATTTGTTGAACCTGTTAAACTTATTAGTGATATCATCCATCAGTGACATCATAATCTGAGAATTTTCATTTTCAGAGTCTTGCAGCCCTTGAGCTATATCATCCTCCAGGCCCTTAATTTACACCTGCTGGGATAGGATGAGCAGCTCTTCATGCTAGGCTAAATAAAGTATTATGTCAGGATTAAGCAAAAATGTACCTGCAAGGAGGTGCAAGCAGCAGGACAAATAAGCACAGAGGGTGGTCCTGTAAGTAGCCAAAAGCAGTTAACTAATGACACTGATTTTCCAAACACTGTAGAACAAGTCAGTCCAAATACATTCTCAATACTTACTAATAGATCTATCGGAGAGTGCTTATTACACAAATCAGTTTTTTTTTTTAAATACGTCTTTAAAATATATTATAAGTAACATGTTCCACATGATCAGAAAATTTCCACATTGATATATTAGATATGGTTGTAGGTTAACTTGACGGAGATATCACAGCTTTCTGTATCATCTGTTCCTAGATAACAACTTAAAGCACTGGAGGAGTTGAGATAGTTTTCTGTGCTGTGATGTCATGGTGCGTGATCTGTCAAGTTTAGTTTTGCTACATCTATACCACATACATTTGTACCTTAGATTTTTCTCACAAATGTCAAAGATTGTGGTTGGATCATGCTCTTCCCCGGGACTAACTGGTAAAATGCTCAATGCTGCCATTCAAGTGAAGTTGGAGGCATGCATGTTCCTAGAAAAGATGATGGCCACAGCTATCAGCAGAAGGATCATTCCGTCTTAAAACTGTCAATGTTCATCCATCATTCGCCTAAATTCAGCCATTAAATATTATCCTGTTTAAATCATAGAAACGTAATAAAATTATCCATTTCCATAGTGTAAACCTTTATTACAAAAAATTATTACATTAATCATTTAAATTAATTAATTGAATCTGAATTGAAAAAACTGACAATGTTGATAATTAGAGATGGGCGAATTGATTCTAACGAAGTGGACTTCGTTTAGAATTTCAGGAAAACTTCGGTTCTGCATGAAATAGAAGTTTGGGGTAATTCACGGGAACGAAGCATGTTTTTAATTGCTAAAATGGCCGCAAGCACATGGCGTTACATGGGGAAGAGAACTCTGGGCAGAAGAAAGGAGCTCCCTCAATGACATGTGCAGACATCAAGCCAATCAGAGACCGGCGGGCTTCTATGACGTCACAGCACTCATTCCTCACACTGCTCTTATTGTGCCCTGACATAAGCGGCTGCTGCAGGAGACACAGAGATCTCACACAAAGGAAATAGCTTTCAACAGCGATTTGTGGGGGAGGGGTGTCACTGCTTTTATCAGAGACTGCTCCTCTTCCGTTATAATTTTGATTCAGTTTGTGGGGTATTGTAATTCAAATCCAGGGTGGGTCTAATTCTGCCCCATATACATTTTAATAAAATCTGGTCATTTCTGGAGCGCAATTTATATTCAAGGGTTAATTGAGCATGATTGTGCTTTTATATTCAGTAAAATATACGGTGTTTTTAAACGCCAAATATGAGGACATTTTTCCTGTTGATTTCTGGAGCGCAATTTATATTCAAGGGTTAATTAAGCGTGTTTGTGCTTTTATATTCAGTAAAATATACGGTGTTTTTAAACGCCAAAGACGAGGAATTTTTTCCTGTTGATTTCTGGAGCGCAATGTCCCGTTCGTGTCCCTCACCAGAGAACTAGTATGTGGTTTGGGATCAGCGCCACTATACAGCGAGGACGAACAATTTGAGGACAGTCAGCAGCTACTTGGCAATGAAGAAGTGGGGCGAGTGGTCAGCCTCTGCATACTAAGACCGTTGAGGAGGACAGCAGTGACGATCAAACACTCATGAAGTATAAACATGGTGGTTTGAATCCATTTTTTGCGTTACACCAGTTTGTTCAAATGCAGCGTATGGAACTTGAACTGAAGGAGACCATAACTACAGGGAATGTTTTAGGTGCTTATTTTGCATTCTGTGCCATTGTTGATGGAATTCAGTACAAAACTGGAATGGGACAAAACAAAAAGAAGCAAAAGCAAATGCTACTAAACTGGCTTTAGATGAACTTCTTCAGTATGAAGAATGTGAATCGTTTGTCTAACTTGCAGAAAGTAAAAACACAAGTCCTTCTGGAAGCCCTCCCCTGTTACCGGTGGAACAAATTACATCCACACAGATTTCAAGTGGTTTAAGAAAGCAAGTTGATAAACGTTCATTTGTTCATAAACAGATAACACAGGTAATAAAGGAAAAGTTTGCTGAACTTGTATCTAGGTGTCCAGATTTTGAAAGCGGTGGAAATTCTTTAGCTGCATTTGTAATGGAAAAGGTTCCTCACACAACCGCCTCCAAGTCTATAAAATAAAAATAATCTTTAGAGCCTATAGAGAAAGCGTTTCCTTCAGCCTCGTCTGTCATATCTGTATACCGTACCACATGCCTCCGTCCCTTGACCACGAACCATTGCCGCCTGTCCTGACCTTACCGCCTGTCCCCGACTCCGAGTTTGCCTTACGATTTTGTACCACGTTACACCTCGGCTGCCACCACAAGCAAGTCACGTCAGGGGTAGCGACCTAGTAGACTCCCACCGCAGCAAGTCCATCCCGCTTTGCGGCAGGCTCTGGTGAAAACCTGGACCTACTTAGAGTCCGCTCCCTAGCGTAGCTATTGCCATCGCTTGCGGTGGTCCCGTGGATCCACTACCGCTGTCCTTGACAACATGAAGCAGTGGAATGAGGTTATTCATCCCGTAGTCCTGGCGACTGACAAATAACGTGTCCGCATGAAAGGGCCTGAGCAAAAGGGAGGTGTCACGCATGAGCTGCCACTGGTCGACATTAAAATTACACAGGGGTGTTCTCCTGTCCGCTTGGATCATCAATAAATCATTAATTTCCTTTCTCTGTTCATAGAGTCATTCCAACATATGGAGGCTGGAATTCCAACATATCAGCCTATGTATGGGGAGGCCGGTCTGCCGCTGCAGCTTAAGGAGGGTGTGCGTGGTGGTGTAAGAACGGCTGAAGTGCATGCAAAGTTTCCTGGACATTTCTAGAATGTCTTGCAGATGGGTGTAAGACTTGAACAACCAGATTGAACATGTATGCCATGCAGGGAGCATGGCTCAGCCCTCCTCCTACGCAGCGCGGACACCATGTTCTTTCCATCGTCTGTCATAATGGTTCTAAGTTTCAGTTGTCGCGGAGAAAGCCACAAATCGATGTCATCTTGCATGATCCGGAGCATTTCCTCCCGTGTGTGACTTCGTTCGCCCAGGGGAATACTCCTGTCCATTTGGATCATCAAAAATCGTTAATGGCCTTTCTCTGTTCATCAATTTCCCCCTGTTCATCAGTTCCTGTCTGCCCGTGTACCCGACCTTTCTGCTACGTTACCTGACCTCGAATCTCCGCCGCCTGCCCTGACCTGTTGGCCTGACCTTTGACTACGAGTTTCGTCTTATGATTCGGTACCTCGCTGCGCCTCGGCTGCCACCGCAAGCTAGTCACGCCAGGGGTAGCGACCTGGTAGGACTCCCGCCGCAGAAAGTCCATCCTGCCTTGCGTCGGGCTCTGGTGAAAATCGGACCCTACTTAGGCCCCACTCCCTGGCGTGGCCGCTACTACCGCTTGCGGTGGTCCAGAGGAGCCACTACCCATGTCGTTACAATGGCAGAAGTGAATGCCAAGTTTCCTGGCAAGTTCTTTGAATGGTGCAGAGTCCACCACTTGAAAAGGGAGGGACTGCACCAACTTGGACAGGAGCACGGTCAGCTTCTGCACTTAGGGATGGCAAGATGCATACTGCTGTCTCTTGGCAATCGTCTCAGTGAACGACTGCTGGCACCATGAGTGCCGAGGAGCAGGAGTATCTGGACCGGTAGATGATGTAATAGACAGGGAGTGGTCTTCGGCAGAGGTGGTGAAGCTTTGACTGCCTGAAATGGGAGGCGTGCCACTGGGTGCTGCTGCTTTTGGGACAGGATGGACCACCACATCTGAAACACGTATGGTGACACTGCATGATGTTGATGCAGGCCCGTGGTGCCAACGTTAGGTCCCTGGTCACGCTTTACTTTCTGCCCACAGATGCTACATATAGTTATGTTCGCCTCCTCTGGTGTCTCATTATAAAACTGGCACACCACCGAGGAGGTGATTGTACCACCATAGCTCCAAACTTGCTGACTGTTACCGCCGCTGACCCGGTGAGCCTCTGTACCGCTACTTTCTGGGACCTGCAAAGTGGGTGGTCTAAATCGTGGCCTTTTGGCTCCCAACTTCGCACTGCTGCCACCCTGCTGACTCTCGGCCATAAAACCCGACTTACGGGCTGCGCCACTGCCTGACACGCAAGCTGTCGCTCTCTTCTCCCAATGATAATGATGAACCCCTACTACACTGTTGGTCTGGGTCAGCTCATAGCATCACATGGCTTTCAAAACCACCAGTATGCTGATGACACCCAACTTTACATCTCCGGCCCAGACATTAACTCTCTACTGTCCAAGATCCCAGATTGTCTGTCGTCCAAATCCTCCTTCTTCTCCTCCCATCTCCTAAAACTTAATGTAGAGAAAACGGAATGCTTCCAGGGCCGGGACAATGGGTAGTCGAGGGTAGGCGACCGCGTAGGGCGCCACTTCATCCCAGGGAGAAAAGGGGGCACAAGGAGGCATGGAGTGGGCTGAATTTTCCATTTGGGGGGCACTTTATGCCTTGTTTAACTAGGGCACCTTACCTTGTCTCAGCCTTGCTTGCTTCTCCCAGCTCCCAAGTGCGATCGGCTACATCGATTAGTTGTTGCCTGTAACCGCCGTCCACCTCAACAGTGTCACTGTGCAAAACCTGACCACTCACAACATAACCCCCCATTGCAACTCTACTCATCACTATTTGCCTGCTTCTGCAAGAAGCAGCGGATGTCTCCCCCCACCTCTGTGCTGCCCAATGTCCTCAAATAGTTCATCCTCACAGTATTGTGGCGCAGCACATAGTAGTTCTCTGGGTGTGGGAAGTGATCGGGATAGAAGTGGGTTGAGGACAGGTGAGGGCCCCTCACCTGCTCACAGGCCATGTCAACTAAGGGTTGTGTCTGACAAACCCACCGACTTTTGGCTGGGGTTGTCAGATGTCATCTGGGAGAAAGTGTATAACCTAGTGTGAGGTCAACACATGGCCGCTAAATGACACTGGAAGCTTTGGCCTCGCAGGGTGACCCCTGCTGTGACGTCCCGTTACTGTGCTGCGACCTGTGGCGGCTCCGCGATGAGAAAACCGGCAAAACCGCTGGGCAAAAAACCCGTGCAGTGGGGACTGCTGCACGCGTTTTCCATAGAGCACAATTGTGCGAATTTTCGACCGGTTTTTCAGGCGGTCTGACAACCCGCACACTGGCAGAAATCGCCGCCTAAAACCCTTGCCGTGGGGCCATGCCCTTAGTCTTCGGCCCCCCCCCCGATTTGGTCTAGCCATACCCTCCTGGTATTCGACACCAGTTTGTTTTAACATTATTTTGTCTTCCGTTTTACATGTTATTTTCCCTATACCATCTGTTCTTCTTGATTTGTTTCTGCCTGTTTCTCCCATTTGCATTTGTGTTGTAACATCTCTGCAGATGCAATTTGGGTTCCTAGCAGCCAATTCCAACCAGTCTTTCAATGGCCTCTGTTGAAAGCCT
>JAODAL010009604.1:0-55000 GCA_025379985.1 Phyllomedusa bahiana | reverse complement strand
TGTTCAAGCCAACAGCTTGATGATGTAATCTGAGTGCCTTTAGCTTGAAGTGCCCATCAAGGTGGAAGACACCCCCCGGTGGAAGACACCCCCAGAAACAAGGAATGAAGCAGCAAGTAAGGGGTTTTTCAAATGCCAGTCTTGAACTGAAGGCTTGTCTTAGACTATATTTAGACCAGGAAGTACAATACATGCCTTCTTCCTGAGCAGGTATAGATTAATATTGCATAAAACTTAATGCGCCACATGTATGAGAAGTGTTTCAAACTCACTTTGTTTCCCATAGCAACCCATCAGATAGGCTCTCTCTTTTTTCCAGAGCACTATATGAAATGAAATGGCCGGTCTGATTGGTTGCAATGGGAAACAAAGTGAGTTTTAGACCTAGACAGTTTTCATACATGTGGCCCAATAAGTCTGTCAAACTGTTGTTGGTTATACTCCATTCTAAACCCCATCATAATGTGCAAGTTTCTTATTCTTAATGGTGCAAATACTTTAATAAATTACTACCTACAGCACCCATTTCCACCTTTCCACTGCACAGTTAGAATTTTATGGCGCTTAATATTTTTCATCCTCACCTTCCAAGAGCCATAACTTTTAAAATTTAAATTTATAGACAAATGAGGGCTTTTTTTTTTGGTGGGACAAGATGTGCTTTTCGGTGGTGCCATTGACCATACCATAGAAAGTACTGAGAAACCCCAAAAAAAAACCTCTAAGTGGGGTTAAATGTGAAAAAACTTGCTTGTGCCATTTTTGCGGGGTTTCTATTTTTTTGGTGTTCACTGTTTGGTATAAATGGCTAATTATCTGTATTTTGCAAGTCAGTATGACTTGCCATGATGCCAATTATGTAAGGTTTTCATTTTGTTTTAGTACTTTTAAAAAATAAATAACATACTCAATTTCTTAAATTTGTGCTGGAAAGCCATTTTTTGTGATCAATAACTTTTTGGTTTTTCCACCTTTGGAGTTGAGTCAGTGCTCTTTTCTTTGCAGCCTGAATGGTAGTTTTTATTGGTTCCCTTTTTGAGATAAGAGCGACTTATTGATTGCTTTTTATGACAATTTTTTGAGGATATCTTTTTCTTCTATGGTGTTCAGTGTATGGGATAAATGATGTTATATTTTAATACATCAGACTTTTACAGAAGTGGTGATAGCAATTTTGTGTAACTTTTTAAAAAAACATTTATAAAATGACAACAGGGGGTGATTTTAACTTTTAATTTTTGTTATAATTGTTTATGCTTTTAAAACTTCCTTTTTTTAGTTCAAGAAGTCCACCTATGGTACTTGACCACCAGGGGGCTCTCAATCACTTACCAAGATTGAAGTTCTATTAGACAGGAAGTAATAGAAGTGCTAACATAGCTGCTTGTCTTCATCAGGCTTTCAGTTGCCATGGTCACCAATCGGCACACTGCAATCATACTGCACTGTGGCCAATCCATGAGAAAAGAGGGGAGCTCCTCATTCATTTAGATGCAGTGGCCATGATCGCTATGGCATCTAAAGGGTTAAAGAGCTAGGACTGGAGCCGGGTGTCTGCTGTAATAATCAGCTTGCACCTGCTACATATCGAGCAGACTCAGCATGTGAGACCGCTCTATAGCTACTTACCAGCATGATGTTTTATCCATATGTCACATGTCGGTAATTGGTTAAAATGGCCAATAAAAAATAGATATTTCATTGGGACATCTTACAAATTTCTAACTAATAATCATTCATGCAAATCTGCACATTTTCTTTGTTGAATTAATATTTATTTATTTACTGTTGCAAACCATTAAAGTCAATTTGAAAAAAGAAAACAAGAAAGAAAAATGCAAATGAAACAAAAGCTCCATACTAAAATGAATATGGGATTTGGGATTGTTACACATAATACTTCATGTGACATTTCTCAGTGATCAAGTTAGTGATGTTAAATTTGTCATTTCTAAAATAAGAGGACACTAATAACCTGAGGTTTTGTAGGGACACTCCCTGCACCAGGAAGAGTTTACTGCACAACATAACCTCCTCTATAGACTAAACAAACTCTCAAAAAACTTTCTGTCTTTGTTTAGTCTACTACAGAGGTCACTTTTTACTGTCTGAACACATCCTGGCTAATCCTAAAAATGCTGCACAGCTTCTTGTTCCTGAAAGGAAGTACCAGATATCTACAGCCTTTATATTTAACACTTATCTTTTTTCTTCTTCACAAATTTGGATTACGGAGTTTCTTTGATTGATTGTGATATTGTTGTATTGGGATATTTTGGAGATGATGAATGTTGGCTGGCTAAGGTCATGGAAGAGACTTTTCTCATACTAATAACACATGAACAACTGGGATACATTGTTTTCCTGTCTAAATGAAATGTGAATTTAGGCTGTAAGTTGACAATTAACCTCTTCTGGATTCTCACAGTAACATTTTTTTTTAGATTTTGCCTAACACATACTGACAAATATATAACTTTTTTTTATTATTCTTACTTCCACATGGCTGTATGATATCTTGATTCTTGTGGGACAAGCTGTACATTGTTAGTGTTTCATTCTGGGGTATCTACAGTGGGTACGGAAATTATTAAGACTCCTTTAAATTTTTCACTCTTTATTTCATTGCAGCCATTTGGTAAGATCAAAAAAATTAATTTTTTTGCTCATTAATGTACACTCTGCACCCCATCTTGAAAGAAAAAAAAAACAGAAATGTAGACATTTTTGCAAATTTATTAAACAAGAAAATCTGACCGATCACATGGTCATAAGTATTCAGACCCTTTGCTGTGACACTCATATTTAACTCACATGCTGTCCATTTCCTTCTGATCCTCCTTGAGATGGTTCTACTCCTTCATTGGAGTCCAACTGTGTTTAATTAAACTGATTGGACTTGGTTATCAAAGGCACACACCTGTCTATATAAGACCTCACAGTGCATGTCAGAGCACATGAGAATCATGAGGTCTAAGGAACTGCCCAAGGAGCACAGAGACAGAATTGTGGCAAGGCACAGATCTGGCCAAGGTTACAAAAGAATTTCTACAGCACTCAAGGTTCCAAAGCGCAAAGTGGCCTCCATAATCCTTAAATGGAAGAAGTTTGGGACGACCACAACTCTTCCTCGACCTGCCGTCCAGGAAGAAGAGCCTTGGTGAGAAAGGTATAGAACCCCAAGATCACTGGGGCTGAGCTCCAGAGATGCAGTAGGGATATGGGAGAAAGTTCCACAAAGTCAACTATCACTGCAGCCCTCCACCAGTCCGGGCTTTATGGCAGAGTGTGCCAACGGAAGCCTCTCCACAGTGCAAGACATATGAAATTCCGCATACAGTTTAAAAAAAAAAAACCCATGAAGGACTCCCATACTTTGAGAAATAAGATTCTCTGGTCTGATGAGACGAAGATTGAACTTTTTGGTGTTAATTCTAAGTGGTATGTATGGAGAAAACCAGGCACTGCTCATCACCTGCCCCATACAATCCTAACAGTGAAATATGGTGGTGGCAGCATTATGCTATGGGGGTATTTTTCAGCTGCAGGGACAGGACCACTGGTTGCAATTGAAGGAAAGATGAATGCGGCCAAGTACAGAGATATCCTGGATGAAAACCTCTTCCAGAGTGCTCTGGACCTCAGACTGGGCTGAAGGTTCATTTTCCACCAAGACAATGACCTTAAGCACACAGCTAAAATAACAAAGCAGTGGCTTCAGAACAACTCTGTGACCATTCTTGACTTGCCCAGCCAGAGCCCTGACCTAAAACCAATTGAGCAGCTCTGGAGAGACTTGATAATGGCTCTCCACCAACGTTCACCATCCAACCTGAGGGAACTGGAGAGGATCTGCAAAGAAGAATGGCAGAGGATCCCCAAATCCAGGTGTGAAAAACATGTTGCATCATTCCCAAGAAGACTCATGACTGTACTAGCTCAAAAGGGGGCTTCTACTCAAAGCTGAGCAAAGGGTCTGAATACTTAAGACCATGTGATATTTCAGTTTTTCTTGTTTAAGAAATTTGCAAAAATATCTACATTTCTGTTTTTTTCCTTTGCAGAGTGTACATTAATGAGCAAAAAAATGAACTTTCTGGATCTTACCAAATGGCTGCAATGAGAGGAAGAGTGAAAAATTGAAAGGTTCTAAATACTTTCCGTACCCACTGTATATATTAGCGTTAATGCATTTTTTTTCTTTTATGTTTTACTCATTTTGGGCGACATGAACTTGGGGCGACATCTTTGAATTTGCATACGCTAGTTTTGTAACTTAGCGCTGACACCAGTTCTAAATAGGTATAGAGGAGTGTATAATATGACAGTAAGTTTAATGCGCGAAACATTTTAGGCCCTTAACACTCAAACTTGAGTATTATGGGGCAAACTTTGAATGGCAGTTTCGCACTAATCTTTGGCGCTTTGAAATGTGTCGTCAGGTGAACATTGTGGCAAGTATGGCCGTACGCTTATTCATACATCTTTAGAAACGGCGATATATGGCAAAAATTTGACGAAGGCGAATTCATAGATGTCGCCTCTGGTGTCGACTCACCAGTTATTTTTAAATGTAGGATCCGACAGTATGTATGAAAGTGTTTCACAAGAGTATGTGCCAAAATTTGTCTCAGACATGCCACTTTGAAATGGATATGGATTTATACGACAGTTTTGTGGCAAACTTTGGCGGATTTCTGATGCATCGTAAGATTCTGGGGCGAAAGGCCCCCACATCTTTGGCACATCCAAAAGTGTCACCTCTGGTGCAGATTGTGCCAAGTTTTGGCACACAACGGTTCAAACATCTATAGAACAGTTTGGCTCAAAGCATGCCAAAAAACTGGCGCAGCCTCATTCATACATGTCGCCCTTTATGTTTATGATTTTAACTTTTTTAATATCAGGGATCTTCTCAACTGATCTTCTTTTTCCACTCAATATACTTAAATATATACTTAAATATGTAATATACTGAAAAATATATATATTCTCTTGTTTCCCTTATAAGAGAAATAGGATAGCCAAGATGGGAGCTGCACACACGTTCCTGGTGACACCATACTACTAGTATAACGAATCAGCAGTAGAATTCACACCTGTAACATACAGATTACAGCATTGCTGCATTAACCCTTCCCTGAAACACCAATTTTTCTTCACCCCAGCCTTCCATGAACCATAAATGTTATTCTCTTCTCATTATCATATCCGTACGAGGACTTATTTTGTGTAGGACAGGTTGTGTTTTTAATGGAGCCCAAAAAAGAGAGATAGATACATAGGTAGGTAGATAGATATCCATACGTGTATCACTGCAGCCCCCCCACCAGTCCGGGCTTTGTGGCAGAGTGTGCCAACAGAAGCCTCTCCTCAGTGCCAGTCTTCAGATCTCAACCCCATAGAAAACCCTCGGAGGGAGTTGAAAGTCTTTGTTGCCCAGATAGTTGAGATCTACCTATGATGTCCATTCCAGGCCCCTCTCATCTTTTTAAGTGGGAGAACTTGCACAATTGGTGGCTGACTAAATACTTTTTTTCCCCAATGTATCTCTGTGTTGTGCTGTTTCTCTATTATTTCTTTAGAAGTTTATCACTGTCTGTGAGTCTGCTGTCTGGGTGTTACCATTCCAGCTTTCAGAGCGGTGTGTTCCTGTACACACTGACTCTGTCAGCACTGATTAGACAATGTCAGACTGTGCAGGGCACACCCTCAATTAGTAGCACCCAGCTGACAGATTCAGTAATATATTTCTAGAAGGAATAACAGAGGAATAGCACAACAGAGTTAGAAGAGAAGATGCTTGTCACTCTGCTGTCCACTGCTTGCCTGCTTATCTGGTTGCTGTGCAGCATTTTCCCATGCTGGCTTAGCTGCTCCACCACCTTGTGGCTGCTGCCCTATTTCCCTCTTGCGCTATAGGGAGGCGCAGCCACATCCTGCTCTCATTTATTCCCACAGTGTGCAGCAGGGTTGGTCTTCCTCTGCCAATCCCATTTCACCTGAGCGGTTAAGCCTGTTCCTCCCCATCCTCCCAGCCTGATCCTTGTCTGTGTTTGTCCTTATTTGTGTCTGTCCTGCTGTTGCCTTGTCGGTTCCTGCTTGTATCCCTGCTGGTCTGATCCTGGTTGATATTATGCTCCTTGATTATGTGAGCTTCTAATTTGTCAGAGCTCCTAGCTTGTGTATGCTCCTAGAACGTCTGAGCTCCTAACTTGCCCCTGGTCTTGCCTTTATTCCTCGCCATGTTCCTGCCTTTGTTCCTAGACTGGCTTGAGGCTTGTGTCTTTCTTTGTTCCTGTCATGTTCTTGGTGCTGTGTTTCTGTTTTGTACATTGGCCTCTGTCAGGCCTTCCTCTTTGGCTTCTATCTGGTCTTGCTCGTCTCTATACCTAGTCTGTTTTATCTAGTCCCTATCTTCTGCTGTTGCTTAGCATTGACACTCTTGACCCATCTGGTCAGCTGCCATTGAGGAAATCTGCTATGCACATGAAAGCCATTGGGGTAAGTCATCCTTAACATCAAAGGATCTATGAAGAATCTGATGGCTGCTTAGTTACACCCCCTTGGAGCAAGCGTGGCAGTGGTCGAGTGGATCCGCTACCTGCTTTACCCAGTGAAACTGTTACAATACTTCAGAATTGTTATTTCACAGGGAACATAAGTATTTACTAAAACAGACATATCAGGAATGGTCACAGGTCCTCCTTAAGGTACTGTGTGCCAACAGATTAATGAAAGGTTGAGGAAACCTAATTTTCCTAGAAGTCATGGCGCTAATGATCATTTTGAGATACTTATTGCCAATACAATACCTGGCTCCTAAATTCACAGTATTCTAAGCATCTTTTATTTAACCCCTTTGTCATTTGATGTACCCTTACATCATGGTTGGGAAGGAAGGGATATGGGTACGTTATGAGGATCGTCCAAGCTCACAAGCGGAGCTTGCACAATCGCAACATTGGACCAGCTGTATATTAAAAGCCATTTAAAAAATTATGCCAGCATACAGTAGACATATGGTAGATGTTAGTTGTAAACTATTTTGTGTGGAATAACTATCAGTCTTACACACAGAAATTTTTGAACTTTGAAAATGTCACATTTTTCCAAATGTTCACATTTTTATATTTTTCACAAATAAACAAGGATTGTATGTGTCAAAATGTCGGGTTTTTCACCCTTTTTCTGGCGTAGAATGCGCCTAACTGAGCCGGCTACAATGTCTAATGCGCCTAGCTAATGTGTTAGGTGCATTGTTCGTAAGACTCAACACTTTTGAATGCGCCTAATATGAGGGGGCTTTCTGGGAGCATTCTGTGAGTGTGTCGCACCACATTCGTAATATTAGACACTAGTGTTGAGCGATTATTATCGACAAAGTTGAAATCGGCACAGTTTTTATGTTGATCTAAATTTTTAGATCATGCGATAATTTAGGTTAAAATCTGTGCATCATCTATTAAGATCGCGCCATTTTCGGCGCTTCCTGTCATTTTGGCGGCCAGCAAATCAGCTTACAGAATAGAGCAGGGTGAGATGTGTGTGCGACGTCATGACTGGGATGTGTATGGTTGCGATTGGCTGGAAAAATCACATGACCTCGTTTTACATAGAACAGCCCTTCCTGTTCAGCCTCAGTGTCTCTCAGCGTCTCATAGCAGTAGGACGTGCGCTACTGCCTGTGTCCAAACAGCTCAGCGAAATTATTCTATTTCTTCACAGAGAAAGCTCTACTGTTAGCTGTGATCCTTACAACTTAGTTAGATGAGAGATTGGAAGATTTTATGTACTTAGGTAGAGAATTTTTAAGGAGCATCTACCGCTGTAAAGTCACGGGGGGGAGCGGAGGGGGGCTCCCGCGGGCGAAAACAGACAAGCTCTATAAAGAATACTGGATAAAGTTCACCAAGACTTAGTGTAGACATTGCACTGCAATAGCTTTATTATTAACAGTTTTCTATTGAAATATTTCCTGGATATTGGGCAGCCTGAACTTATATTAGGATACACATTTTTTCTAGTAACTGCAGGTCTCTTTGTTAGGTGCAAAACTCCACTTTAATTATCAGTATACATTTCAGATAGGTGTTCATTTTCAATTTTGCCCATTCCACCTTTGTTGATATATCCACCTTGCAGTTAAATTAGAATCCAGCAATTTTGTAGTCAGCACAGGTTGATAGGTGCCAAAAATACCTTGTATTATCCGAATAAATTTCAGATACGTGTTTTTTGACTTTGCCGCACTACAGCTTTGTTCATTGAGGCCCCTTTGCTCTTAAATGTGAATACTGCAATTTTGTTGTCACCACAGGTGAATTGATAGGTGCCAAAAAAAACATTTAATTAACCGAATACATTACATATACGTTTTTTTTGACTTTGGCCCACTACAGATTTGTTCATTGGGGCACCTTCATTTAAATGTGAATACAGCAATTTTGTAGTCACCCAGGTAAATTTAAAAGGGTCCAAAAATCCCTTTTGTTTTTACCCGAATAAAATTTAGATAGGGTTTTTTTTTTTTATTTTGGGCCCGCACAAAGTTTTGGTTCTTGAGGCCCCTTTTTTTTTCCATTTTAAAAGGGGAATGCCCCAATTTTGAGTCACCCCAGGTTTTGAAAGGTGCCAAAAATACCTTGAAATTTTTCCGAATACTTTTTCAAGAAATGTTTTTTTTTTCATTTTTGGCGCGGGCCAGCTTTTTTTGATAAAATCTACTTTGCATTTAAATTTGAAAAAAGCAATTTTGTAGTACCCCCGGTTAAATTTTGGATAGGTGAAAAAAATACCTTTTTTTAAACCGAAACATTACAGATACGTTTTTTTTTTGATTTTGGGCACACTACATTTTGGGTTCATTGAGGCCTTGCATTAAAATTTCCCGAATACAGAAATTTTTGGGTGGTCACCACAGGTGAATTGAAAGGTCCCAAAAAAAATTCCTTTTTTTTATCCGAAAACTTTTACAGTTTACGTGTTTTTTGCCCCCTTTTCCCCAGCCCAAAATTTGTTGATAGAAAAACCTTGCGGTTAAATTTGAATCCAGAAATTTTGTGTAGTTACCACGGGTAAATTTGGGATAGGTGCCAAAAAAAAAAAATACCTTTTATTATCCAAAAATACTTTTGCGGGTTTACGTTTTTTTTCCCAATTTTGGGCCCCGGCCAAAGCTTTTTTGATAGATCTACTTTTGCAGTTAAATTGAATACGGGCCAATTTTGTTTTGATTGGGGTTTTGAGAATAGCTGTGATTTGTCGTTTTTTTAAAAAGAGATTTTCCCAAAAACTCTTCCATCCCTTTCTAAATTTTTTTATATTTCTGAACTTTGAGCGAAAAAGAAAGGTGGAAAGGGACAAAGGGGGGGGTTAGGAATGGAGGAAGAGGTACGAAAAAAAAGGGTGCCCTTTCCCAGTGCGGGGGACAAAAACGCATGCCCAGCGGATCTTTGGGTTTTGCAGGACCGTCGGGCCCTTTCATCGTTTGGGTCGGGGCCCTGTGAATCTCAGTAACAAAAAAGGCATCCCCAATTAACCCCCACAGGGTTTAATTAAAACCCTTTTGAAAACCCAACCCCCAAGTCTTACCCTTCCTGCCCTTTCCCAGTCACGGCCACAAATTCACCCACCCCAAGCATCCACAGTTTTCCGGGTTCCAACCCCCAAAAAGGGAAGCCCCAAAAATGTCACCTCGTTTTACCCACCCTGTGGATAATCCAAAATTTTTTCTAAAACCTCTTTTTTTGCCCAAAATTCCCGGTTGGGTCAAAGGGCATTTTAAAAAGGGGTTTTCCCAAAAAGCCAAAGAGGGGGGGATTTTTGTCTCTCTAAAACCGCCCGGGTTACAAAAGCCATCAGAGGGAGGGGGAAGGGAACCCCAATCGGAAAAACAACCCCCGGGGGGGGTCCCGGGCAACCCCTTTGCAGTCCCTTCTTGGCTTTGGGTAGCCCGCACTCCGGTAGCAGAATTCAAGGAAAACCCGAAGTACCCGGGTGGGGGTGATGACATGAACCAACCCCTTGCGGATCCAACGTGGTCTTTTAAGCAAAATTTTTGTTTGGGCAAACCCTTTCATCACGGGTGGGAAGGAAGACATGGGGTATTGTCAGTACGTGTCCCGCCAAAAAGGGAGAGGGCGGTCGCAGAAGTCCGCTATTTTAAATTCCACCAGCCACGGTCAGGGGCAAACCCCGCTCCCCTTATCGCCGTCAAAAAGGTCCAGGCCCTCTCAAGCCGGGGCCCCTTTTTTGGGAGCATGGCCCTTGATTCACCAGCGATGTAATATCCCACCTTTCCCGGAAAAGCATAATTAGAGGAAAGGAACCCTAGGTGGTTAACCACCCCCAACTTTCTGGTTAAATCAGCAAATGTTTGGGGGTTGAAAGGGGGCAACACTTGGCCAAAAAAAGGCCCGGGCCCCCAAACCACGGGTTCACACCCTCTGTCCCGCCCCTCCCCCTTTCCTCCGCCCCACAAAGCCCCCCTTTCGCTGCCCATGTCTCTCAGTCATGATCGGGGATAAGCCTCCGTTTCAGCCTCCACCGTCCCCCCGGAGTACCACCAGCACCACCGAGCCCATCCTACCCCTTCTCCTTCCCCCAAAGTTTACGACCTGCCCCGTAAAGGGCCCAACCCTACCCAGCCAGCCTTCTTTCTTCCGGGTTTTGGGAAGAAGAAAAAAACTTTAACCCAAACCATCCCAAAGCCAAAACCCCTGTATGTGGGGCTTTTCCCAAAGGGTTTTTGGCCCTTTGGGAAATGTTGCCTTTCCGTTGGTGGGACAAGATAGGTTCCGCCACGTCAGGGCCCCTTTGGGCCTCCCCCCAATACCAGATCCCGAACAGGAAATTTCCCTTTCCAAAAAAGCCCCCCCTGCCCTGGCCACCACGTGTCACTAAATTTTTCAAGCCGGGGTCGGGCTTTGGGGCCCGGGGAAAAGGGGTCCATCTGACCACCGAAAACAAAAAAAAAAGAAAACCCAGGGCCAAGGCCGCTATATCTCTTGACAGCTCACTGGGTAAAGGGGGTGGATGCTCGGGGGGTTGACGGTGGCTCTAAAGGCTCGGGGGCCGGCTCTTAAAAACCCCACGGATGGGGGCAGGGTTTCTTTCCCCCAAGGCCCCTCTGGTGGCATCCCATGCCCATGAAAAAGGCCGTGTTAAAAATTAATCGCCCTTTGGAGAACCGTCCCCACACAGGTCAGGAGTTTGGTGGACGGCTCTCCGCAACGAAAACCCCAAGCGCGGTTTGGGTGCCAAGAACCTTGTGCCAGGCAAGGTGGTTTTGCGATAAAGGGCCAAAATCTGCTCCCCGCCCTTTAAGGACCCCCGGGAAAAGCGGGAAAGCACATCCCTTCCCTTTGGGGCACATGTCATAAACCCCTTGGTTGTCCAAGAAAATTTCAAACGGGAGTTTTCCCCCTTTTTCTGGGCCCCCGGGGCCTTGCCTGAGGAAAGGCCCCTCGAAGTTTTAAGTTTCCCCAACCTTTCCGCCGTCAAAATTTCGCACCCTTTTTTCCCCTTGGGGGTCCCCGCCGGGCCCCTTGGGGTTTTTTCAAGGTCAGCCCCCCGGGCCTCCCCGTTCCAAACCCTTTTTCCATTTTTTGACGTGGAAACCCGCGGGGAAAAATTTTCCAAACCCTTTCCAATGCTCCAGCGATTTTTGGGAGCAGCGAAATTCCCCATTACGCAGAAACGAAGTGACACATGGCCTGACAAGCACGGGGGCCGGACCCGGGGTGTTGAGCCCCCCGAGAGTGGGGGGCAGGGGGAAAAGGGGCTCTGCACCACCCTTGCCATTTTGAAGAACCCCCAAAAAAAGGGGAAAGTGCGGAAAATGCCCTTGTCAGCATGGGGCTTTGGGGTTTGTTTCTTGGGTTCGGGAACAAATCTTTGGGACACTCTGAAACAACAGGCCCCCGCCAGCACGGAGGGGGAGACGGACCCCCAAGATGCGGGACAGGGACCCTTTTTCTCTCCCGTAAAATCCCAAGGCCCACATTTTTCAAAATTTTCCCATGGGCCCTTTTTAGGCAGTTGTTCGGGGTCCCCCGGCTAGTGAAAGGTGGCCATCACTCTCAGGGGGGGATCATCTCAGGCAAGTCAGGGCTGTGTTAAAGGCTGGGCCGGGGGGAAGCGGAGGGGGGGAGGTTTTTCCTGAAAACCGACGTTACCGCGTCCTGCCTTGGGAAAGGGGTTTGGCCCCGAATTTGAGGCGGAGGGGGAAAGAGTAAAGATAGTTTGCTATTTGCCCCTCGACCCAGGGGTTTGGGGAAAATAAAAGGTTCCATCTCTCACATAAATGCTTGGATCTCCTTTTTCCTAAACATGATCCTCAAATTATGGCCCCAAAATGAACAACAAATTACGGTTGGCCACCCTCCCGGATCCCCCGGGACAAAAAAAAAAACTCAGCATTTCCCCTTTCCCCACCCCAAAAAGAGAAATAAAATGCAGGGGAAAAGGAGACCTTGCTGATTGATCAACTGGAGACATCTGTTGCGTCTGCTTCACGTTTTTTCAAAAGTCACAGTGGAAAAAACATCAGGGGACGTGACCCGCGGTAGATTTCCAAGTAGCCTTTTTCGGCAGCAGTAACCCGGGAGGGAAAAGGTTTGGGAAAAAGCCTAATGGGTGACCTCTGGCCCAAACTTTATTTACTAACCCCACCAAAAGCATGCAATGAGGGGACACAACCAACACACAGAACCAAACTTAAGATCATGGTTTTCACCCACTATTTTGCGTTTCAACCCCCGATAATTTTTTTTATGTGTTTTGGGACCCAATAGACTTCTGGGTATCCCCAAAAAGGGGCGGAAAGGCCCCAGCTCGCTCGCCAAAACCCCTAGAGGTGTTGTTCCCCGCCCAGCAAACCGCGTCATATTGGGGCGGACCTTCAGCCCCAGCTTGGGGGAAATCATTACAGACAAACGCATCCGGCTTTTTTTACAGATAAAGTGGATCGTTTACTTTTCCCAAAAAGTGAAACAGGCATGGGGTCTTGATGATGTTTTTGGCCCCCAAAATTTCCGGGGCATGAATTTTTTGCCGGTTTTTCTTCACTTTTCCCCTTAAAAAAATGGTCCCCTTAAAACTTTTTTTTAAAATGATCATTTCTTTTGCAATTTTTATTTCTTTTTCCCAAAAAGTTATTTTTTCTGGTTTTGCTGGGGAGGAGACTGTAAAAAAACAAAGGGTTTTATTACAAACCCGTATTCCATTTTTTACTTTTTCTTTTGAAATTTTCGCATTGTCAATGGTTTTGAGGGATGTTGCGTGGAGATAAAAGCTATAATTATGGTCCTTTGGGGAAAAGAAAAAGTGGCTTTTTAATGGATTTTTCCCCACAATTTTTTAATAGTGGGTGAGAAGTCATATTTAAAATTTTTTTTTGGTCATGTAGCTGTGAGATACCCAAAAATAATCATGGGGCCTTTGGAACAGAAATGTGGCTTTTAAGTGGCATTTCTCCTCACAATTTTTTAAAAGGGGGCTGAGAAGTCCCATATTTTTTAATTTTTGGGGGGTTTATGTTGCTGTTAGATACAGCAATAAACAAGGGGCCTGTGAAAAGAAATGTTTTCTTTTTTAAATGGCTTTCTCCCACAAAATTTTTTATATGGCCCCGAGAAGGCATTTTTATAATTTTTTTGGGGATGCTGCTTTGAAAAAGCAAACAAAACTAAAATTCCCATTATAAAAAAAAATGTTTGTTTCCAAAAAGACATTTGTTCTTCACAATTGGGCCAAAGTTGGGTCAAGGGTCATGCTTTTTTAATTTTTGGGGGCATTTTGCTGTGACATGCAGCTATACTACAGGTCCCCATTAAAAAAAAAAGTTGTTTCTAACAGACAAATTTTTTCTTTAAAATTGTTTCCATGTGGCCCCCAAGGGGCATTGCTTTTAATTTTTGGGGGGATTTTCTGTGCTGCCTATACATCCCCGGCCCTTTATTAGGAAAACCATGCTAGTAACGGGGGGGGGTTTTTTCCCCCCTTTTTCCCTTTTAGAATGCCTCCAATTCTTTGTTGGGATAGTTTTCCACAAGGGGTTGCAACATGTCAATTGGGACCAAGGGGGGCCCAAAAAGTGCCAAGAAAAAAATTCCCCACACCATGACACCACCACCACCAGCCTGAACCTTTTATACAAGGCAGGATGGGTCCATTTCTTTTAAATTTTTTGACCCCAAAATTCCCCGACCCTACCCTCCGAAAAGTCGCAGCAAAATCGAGGGGTCATCCGACCAGGAAGTTTTTTCCCAAACTTCTACTGTCCAATTTCCCTGAGCTTTTGGGGAAATTTGGGGCCTCAGTTTTCCGTTCTTAGCTGGAAAGGGGGTGGGCCCCCCGGTGTGGTCTTCTGGGTGCGTAGGCCATCTGCCTTTAAAATTTTGCCGTACGTGGTTTTAAGAAGTCTTCTGGGCCTTTTCCTTGGTTGTAAATTTGGGTAAATTTTAGCACTGTTGCCTTTCTATCAGCTCGAAAAACCCTCTGCCCCTTCTCCTTTGACCTCTGGCATCAACCAAGGCATTTTCCCCCTCACAGGACTGCCCTCACGGGATGTTTTTTTTTTTTTGGGACCATTCTCAAAAAACCCTAGAAAAAGGTTTTTGCGTAAAAACCCCGGGAAAATAAAGCATTTTCTGAAATCCTCGACCACCCCTTTTGGGCCCCAAAAAAAACCATCCCACTTTCAAAGGCACCCCAAAAACCCCTTTTTTTCCCCATACGATGCTCGGTTTAAACTGCAGGAGATTGTCTTAAACCATGCCCTACATGCAAAATGCATGAGTTGCCGCCATTTTGATTGGCTGATTAAAAAAAAATTAAAGTTTTAAACGAGCTTTGGAAGGTTTTAACCAAAATTAAAAGTGGCCGGTTGTGTACAACAGGCCCTATTAAAAAAAAAAAATGTTGTTTCTAACAGACATTTGTTCTTCACAAATTAAAGAGGGGCTCAAATGTTTGGTCCCTGTCAGGGGACAGGAATAGGTGGGAAAACACTTTTAAAAGGGACCCCATATTGCAAAATGACTTGTTTTTTTCCCAAGATCTTTAAACATAGCTTTTCCAAATTCCCTGTTTTGAGAAACCCCAAATTTAATAAAATTAAAAAAAAGAGAAACAAAAAAAAGGGTGGGATTCCATCCTATTTTAAAAAATGTGTTTCTAAAATTTAAAAAACTACAAAAAAATTGCATTTCCCAAAAATAGCTGGAAAAAAAATTCCCTTTGAAAGAAACAAGGAGGTACGGGAAAATTTGCCCAAAGATGTGGGTTATTCAAGTACTGGATTTAAGGGGGAGCAGGGACAGAGAACAAATTTCAGGGGACAATTTCCTCCAGAAACGTTGAGTAAAGGGGAAAAAAGAATCCCCAAAAAAAGGGCACCTGGGTGGAACGGGAAGGGGTTTTAACCACCAGTTTTTAAAATTAAGTCAATTGGTCCGTACCTTTGGGAAGGGGCAAGCGCAACCCGGGACAGGGACATTTATATTTTCCATGAAACTAAAATTTTTGGATAAAAGACTCCGTTTTCCGGATTTTTTTAATCGGGGGTTCATGCATTTTTGGGGGGCCTTTGCTGGGCCAGGACGGGTATATCAATGTCCATGAAAAAAAATGGGGTTAAAAAGATCCTTTTTTCCGGCCCCTTTTTTAATCTGGGGCATGCGGGTTTTTTGGGGCTCATGCTGTGGCCCAGACAGGGAACAAGCCCATTGAAACTAAAATGGGGGTTGGGAAAGACTCCTTTTTCCCGGCATTTTTTTAATCGGGGGTCATGCGGGGTTTGGGGCTCCATGCGGGTGGCCCAGGACAGGTAAAGTCAATGTCCAGTGAAACTAAAATGGGGGTTGAAAGACCCCTTTTTTCGGCACTTTTTAATCTGGGGTAAATGCAGGTTTGGGGCTAAATGCTGGGGCCCCGGGACAGGTATAAGTCAAGCCCCATTTGAAACAAAAATTTGGGGGTTGAAAGACTTTTTTTTTTCCGGGGAAATTTTTTAAATTGGAGGTCATCGGGTTTTGGGGGCTCATGCTGTGGCCCGGATGGGTTATAGTCAATGCCCCAGTAAAACTAAAATGGTGGTTGAAAAAACTCCTTTTTCCGGCCCTTTTTTTAATTTTGGGGCATGCGGGTTTGGGGCTAAACCCCTGGGGCCCCAGGACGGGTAAAAGCCAATGTCCATAAAAACAAAATGGGGTTTGAAAGACTCCTTTTTCCGGAACTTTTTTTTTGGGTAAAGCGGGTTGGGGGGCTCAACCCGTGGCCCAGGACGGGGATAGTCTAGGGCCAAATGAAACTAAAATGGGGGTTTTAAAGACCCCTTTTTTCCCGGCACTTTTTAATCTGGGGTCATGCGGTTTGGGGCTCATCCCCTGCCCCCAAAGGACAGGTAAAGTCAATGCCCCTTAAAAACAAAAAATGGGGGTTTAAAAAGATTTCCTTTTTTCCCCGGCATTTTTTTAATCTGGGGGCCCTGCGGGTTTTTGGGGCTCATGCGGGGGCCCAGGACAGGTATAGTAAAATGCCCAGTAAAACCCTAAAAATGGGGGTTGAAAGACTCCCCTTTTTCCCGGGATTTTTAATCGGGGTTCATGCGGGTTTTTGGGGCCATGCTGTGGCCCAACGGGTTTAAGCCCAAGTCCATTGAAAACTAAAAGGGGTTTGAAAGACCCCTTTTTTTCCCCCGGCACTTTTTTTTTCGGGGTCATGCAGGTTTGGGGGCCATGCTGTGTCCCAGGACGGGTTAGCCCAAGGGTCCATTTGAAAAACTAAAATGGTGGTTGAAAGACTCCTTTTTCCAGCACTTTTTAACCTGTGGGTCATGCAGGTTTTTAGGGTCATGCTGCATTCCAGGACAGGGATAGTCAATGTCCTGTTCAACTAAAATGATGGTTCAAATTCATAACTGCCTTCTGGCACTTTTTAATTTGTGGTGATGCAGGTTTAAGGGTCATGCTGGTGGTAAAAGACAGGGATAGTGAATGGTCTGTGGTTTTTTTCTGTGGCTTTTAAAACCCTAAGTGTGTTGCCTAAAAATGTAGCATGTATCCTTTTGACTGTTGTGAATTTTAATTCCAGCTTCTCCAGCCCTGTTTGGGTGTAAGAATGAAGGTGTTGTTGCTATGCCATAGACTTTAATGGTCATCGATCATAATCTACCATCGACCATCGAATATCTTGTCGATGATGGTCGACTATCGACCATCGACCGATGTCGATGGCCAACGTAATCGCTCAACACTATTAGACACATAAATGAATGTGGTTCGGCAAACCTTAGTCGCATTACTGCTCCGACAGGCAGACCTATTTCAATATGGTCTGCCTGAGCCTGAGGAATCGAAGTGGAGCTAGATTTGCTGTAAGGGGCAGAAATGTCCAATATTTCTCAACGTACAATAATAAAAAGTATTTTATGGTAATTAACAAACTATATAAAATTGTATTATTTACATTTAATAAGAATGTTAACATAATATCCCAAAATTATAAAAATATCTCCTATAAAATGTATTTAAAATTAAAATTTTACTTTAAATAACCCACTGATTGTGTTGTTCAAATTTTTATATTTTAAATTTTTACTACATTAAATTTTAAATGTATTTTTGGTGCTCTCACCCTTTATTCTACATACAGTGAGAGCCAGCACGGCACAGGTCTTGCTGGAATCTGTGGTCCACCAAGCAAGGTCAGTTCCATAGTTTCTATTCACTGACATGCTATTCTAATGACTTTTCTCTTATTTCCAGCCTATCTATAACCTTATACATGTTAGGCGCATTAGTAATGCGCCTAAGTTCCTTAAGGCGCCAAACACACAGGAGAGGCGCGTCCAACTTTAGACGATTTATGAACGCACAAAAACCACTTTCATACATTCAGGTGCATTATACACTGAAAACGAGACTCAACAATTTACTTCGACGCCCCTTCCTTCATACATGTCTCCCAATGTGTCACAAAAAAACAATCTCTGAATCACATGGCTAGATAAAAGTATCAAAAAGTTATTCTCACAGAAAGTGACACATATCAGATTTAAAAATTGGGGCTGTGTCAGAAAGGTCAAATCTGGCTGCGGCGGTACAGGGTTAAAGGGGTTTTCTCATCACACTGTTTCACTCAGTTTTAGCAGTTTTCTACTTACTCTGTCTCCCCAGGCTGTGGGTGGTTTTACATCAGTGATCAGCATTCTGACTGTGTTACTCTGACAGTGCAGGAGATGGTCATCTCTAACAAGATTACAGCTAAAGCTTTTCACAGCACATATATCTTTTGTTTAGTGAAGCTAATCTTGTTAGATATAATTAGTTTGCTTCAATCTCAGTCTGTTATTGCGGTATGGTCACTCCCTGCACTCTGCTCTCTGCTAATTCGATAACAGGCAACCCTTTCTCAGCAAATCAGATAACAGGCGTCCATCTGGTATGCAGGTAACCAAAGAAACTTGTGTTCACTTCAAAGCATATTAAAAAGTGCTCTTATTTCATGACTAAAGTAAACTCTATTGACCAATGTATTTAGAAAAAGTCTTCATTTAACTGTCCCTTTTTGTTGAAAGCTAATCTTTGTAGTGAGAAATTCCCTTTAATGTATAAGTTGTAGTTAAAATGGAATAAACTTGCATATGTAGATGATGACAATCATTTATCATTGATCTTCATCAATCATGCCATAAAATCTACTAGAACTGCTTTATCTCTGAAAGGAAGCAAAATCAGAACAGCAATGTAGTTGGAAATAGTCTTTACCTTTGTCTACATGTTTAAAGCTAACCATTTTGATCAGAATGACCCATGGGGTATTTTCACACTACATAATTTCACCCTTACTTTGGGGCATATTTTGCACTCAAACAATATTCTATGCAGCTCTTATTCATTCCAATATAAAATACATTGTGTACTTTACTGGCGTATTTGCAATGCGGATTTAGGGACAATTTCAGTAATTGGTTAATTTTTGAGGCTGTTACACAAGTGAACACCGCACAATACACTCCACACTTTCACTTCAAATACACTTCCAATCACTTCAGAATTACATTGAGTGAACATACACTTAAGACCACCTGCTGAAAATATTTAATGGTTTTCCAACTATTATAAATGTATAGGCCATTACTAGGATTGTGAGACCTTCCCTACTCATTCTCAGAACTAGTGCTGTGTTAGTACTGAAACCCAAGGGACATTATGAACTTCTACTTTGTATACAGACCTTTACATGTTCTAAAGGCAAGAAGCAAAATGTGCACAAAAAATCTTCTGAAATCATTATGGGCGACATGTATGAAATATGGCGCATCAAGACCATTTCTTGTGTCTTTTTTTTATTGTATAATGAGCCTACATATATGAAAGTGGTGAATGTGTGGTCATAAATGGCGCCTAAGGTTCAACGCGCTTAGCGTATATGTTTGGTATGCCATGGTACTTTGCCGTATTACTAATGCACCAAACGTGTGTAAATGAATACCAGTATTCGACAATGGCTGCTGAAAATAGTTCATTCAGTTGCTTTTCTAATTTAAAATATATTGCGAAATACATTTTTTTATATTTTTATATAGTATGTTAATTTCTGTTCAATGAAATGTCTGTCAGTGGGTCAGCCTTTTTTCGACATACAGTAATAGCTGGCACACCACAGGTCTCGCTTAGACTTGTGGTGCAACATGCAAGATCACTACCATAGTTTCTATTCACTGACATGCTATTCTATCGCCTTTTATTTTATTTCTAGGCTGCTATGATGTGGTTGTTATCACTGATAATACTACGTTAACTCCGTAAATACTCGATTGAGAACAGGATTTATTGTAGATGCTGTATTGGTGCAACAATGTATAACGGAAGCGGTATTTCATAAAATTCAACTTCTTTAATTATTTATCTTCTTAAAAAACAGAAGGGGAAGGGGGGGAGCTATCCCCGAAACGTCGTACGTGGTGCATCTTGTCCTGCTCGCATGTCGGCGTCTCTGGCTCGCCTATTCAGGAGCGATATTATGGAATCTTTCTTAATGGCACAGAGGGCCGCAACTATAAACTTGAGTATAAGCTTTCTAATTTGTTCTATGTATAGACATGCTGTGAATTACGGTGGACTGTCTGTTTTTTGAGAAGATAAATATTTAAAGAAGTTGAATTTGATGAAATACCGGTTCCGTTATAAATTGTTGCATTGAATGAGTGGGTTTGGAGGTCCCGTTACTTGGACTGGTTATTGTCATTACTCAGAGTTGACAATTTACACAATTGGCCATTATTATTTGAGATACTGTATTGGTTTCATTAATTTATATTATTTAATTTAAAATTAATTTTAGATTATATAACTCTTATATACATTTTATAGGAGATAATTTTATATTTTGGGGAAATTATATAATTTTATATTTATTTTATATGTTATAATTTATTATTACATTTATATAATTTAATTTTATATAGTTTGACAATTATCATAAATTACTTTTTATTATTTTACTGGTATAAGTTGAGAAATAAGGAACATTTTTTTCCCTATTGGCAAATGTAGTTTCACTATAACTACTCGCTCACACAAACCACATTTAAATTGGTCTTGCTGTTCGAGCAGTTATGCACCTAGTTTTGCTGTCCCACATTCATAAATGTATCAAATATTATGAAAGTGGTAGGAATATAAGGAAAAAAAAGGAGGGGCACACATTAGTGAAGTATGTATGAGCAATAAAAGCAGTGTGGCAAAAAAATAGGTGTGCTCACCTTGATGAGTTGTGCTAGTAATGTAGAGACACAACTCTCGTAGTCACTTACGGGGCTCTCCGTCTGAGCCCATTACATGGCAGCAGCAGGTCTCTGAATCCAAAGCGACGCTCAGGAAGCGATGGATGTGGAGTAGGAAACACAAGAAAAAAGAAACCGACAAGGCGCTCGTGGCAGCATATTTTTCCGCAAGGAATGCAGCAAGATGGAGTATAATAAACAGATCTCGACTTCTGAAGAAGCGTCAGTATACGGCGTGAAGCGTATAAAGTCTTAATGTGTTTTTAGTGTGTCTTTAATTCTGTGAAGGTCACACTCCTTTACATTTTTTTAAAAAAAATACACGTTTTATTATACTCCATCTCGCTGCATTCCTTGCGGACCATTGCTGCCACGAGCGCCTTGTCGGTTTCTTCTTTCTCGTGTTTCCTATTACGAATGTGGTGTGACACGCCTCCAGAATGCCCCCACATGTTTGATACATTACAAAGTGTCGGGTCTGCAATTTTAGCGTTTTGATTTTTTTTTCTTCTTTAGTGTTCAGTGTAGGGGATAAATGATGTTATATTTTAATAGATTGGACTCGGTTATACCAATTATGTGTAACTTTTTTATTTTTTAGTTTTTTTATTTGTTGTTTTAATATTTTTAATTTATTTTTATACTTTTAATCCCGCTACATAGGACCTTACCAACACCAGGACTTACCCAAATGTACCCATACATTGGTAAGGCGTTAATGAGGTCCCCAATAGGATTCATCGGGTGCTGTTGGTGTCTATCATGAAATTTATCTGGTTGCACCCCAGTGACGGAGAATTTGAATAAAACCTCTGACTACAGATGTAAATCTGGCCTAAGAATTATGAGTTTGAAGAGACTTTTGAAGTTACTTCCAAAACTAGTCAAAACTACAGTAATCAGTGAATAGCTTTAAAGATGCTAATTCTGAAACAAATCTTACTACTCACTTTCTGATAAACAGGCTATACACTGCAGGCATCATATGTTTATAAAATAACCACAACTGGATATGCAAAAAAAACTAAAAATAGAAATAAAATAAAACAGCCTACATATATTATAATATTTCCTGATTTTATGTTTACTATGATGTTGATTGCTAAGTATGTATTTTTCTTTATTTATCGCCTCTGGTCAGAACTATCACAAAAAATCTCACATGAAAAGAGCTGAAATCATAGTCACTACATGTTTCCTTTTTGCCACTTGAATAAACAGGATTTTTTTTATCTGTTTAAGCTCAAGGTCAGCAATCTGTAAGAAGGAGGCTGCTCCAACTTCCTCTGTAAGAAACCCTGGTTATCAGATTATATCTGTCATCACAAACTGCACCCTGATACACTCATACTTCATGCACTCTTTAAATGGTATCTAGGTATAACAGCTGAAATAACACTGCTCACAGCTCAAGGGGTTCATCATCATAGGACCAAACAGGCAGCTATTATAAAACTAGCAGGATTAGCCAGCTTCATGCAGGTCTATTCCATATGAGGTATGCGGTGCCACTCTGTGGCTGTGATGTGGCAGTATTACAGGGAGGTATGAGGTAAGTGATGCCTCTCTCTGGCTGTGGTGTGGCAGTAGCACAGTATTATAGGGAGGTATGAGGTATGTGGTGTTTCTTTGCTTCTGTAATGTGTCAGTAGTACTGTATTACAGGGAGGTATGAGATAAGTGATGCCTCTCTCTGGCTGTGATGTGCAGTATTACAGTATTATAGGGAGGTATGAGGTTTATGTGGTGTCTCTCTGATTGTTATTTGGAAGTAGTACAGTATTGCATGGAGATATGAAGTATGTGGTGTTTCTTTGCTGCTATGATGTGGCAGTAGTACAGTATTACAGAAAGGTATGGGATATGTTGTATCTCTCCCTTTCTGTAATGTTGCAATAGTACAGGGGATCATATATACCAACCTACCTATCTACTGAGGAGCCTATAAAGCTACCTAATATACCTTTCTACCTACTGTTGGGATCTTTACACTTATCTACCTACTGAGGGAGCCTGTATACCTACCTATCTACTAAGGGGGTGTATATACCCACTGAGGGAATACGTAATGGGGAACTATATACCTCATTGCCTACTGAGTGGATCTGTATTCTTACTGAGGGGACCTATTTACCTACATTCTGAGTGTGCCTATATACAGTAACTACCTGTCGTGGTAGGACTATACGTAGTTACCTACCATAGTTACCAACCTACTGAGGGACCTGTATAGCTACAAAATAGAGGCTACCTATCTACCTGCCTATCTACCTATCTAATGGGGTCTTATATACCTAAAGGGGCTCACATACCTGTATACCCAAAAGGGGGGCTTTATCTACTTAATAGGAAGAGTCTATCTACTTATATGACTAATTTTGAGAGTCTCACCAAGCGTCTCACCAACCTAAAAGGAGCATCTATCTATCTGCCTGTCTAATTTTGGATGCGGCCTACTATATGAGGTATGTACAATGTAGATGAGTGGTTAGCACTTCTGCCTTCCACTATAGGGGTTCTAAGTTCAAATACCCATAGGAACCAAACATGTGGGGGGAGGTGTTGTCTCAATGCACATACCTGATGGAGGTTTCTTATTCAGGGCCGTCTTAACAGCACTATGGGCCCCTGGGCAGAGAGGTGTACTGGGTCCCCCCTCCCCCCCCCCCACCCCTAACAAACCCCCCCCCCCCCCCCCCCAAAAAAAAAATAATCAATAAATAAAAACTCAAAGAAACAAATATAAAAAATTTACCAGCTCAGGTCACTATTACATGACAGAGACCACAAACACTAAAATTTGAATAAAGACAAAATAACCCCTGACACCAGGGGCTCACCGGAGGCGTCCTGTCTTTTTCCCGTCGTTCTCTGAATCGTTTTTTTTTCCCTTTTCCCTTTCCACCATAACCACCTTCTCTTCCCGGCCCGCCACTCGTCCCTGCCCGAATGTAAAATCAAAACATCTTTGAAAATTAGGGCAGGACCGATATATAGCCAGGCAGGGCAGTATAAAGGGCAGGCAGGGGCAGTATATGGGCAGGCAGGCAGTGTATAGCCAGGCAGGGCAGGTATATAGCAGGCAGGGCAGTATTATAGCCAGCAGGCAGGCATGTATGTAGCCAGGGAGGGCAGTGTATTAGCCAGGCAGGGCAGTGTATATACCAGGCAGGGCATGGGAAAAGCCAGGGAGGGGCACTTAAAGGGCAGGCAGGAAGGTATATAGCCAGGCAGGGGAGGTATATAGCAGGGCAGGTATATAGCCAGGCGGGGCAGTATAAAGGGCAAAGGCAAGGCAGTGTATATGGCCCGGCAGGGGGAGTGTATATAGCCAGGCAGGGCATGTATATAGCCAGGCAGGGCAGTGTATAGCCAAAGGCAAGGGCATAATGGGCAGGCAGGGGCAGTAATAATGGGCGGGAGGGGCAGGTATAATAGCCAGGCATGGCAGATATGGGCAGGCAGGGGGGAGTAATAATGGGCAGGCAGGGCAAGGTATATGGGGCAGGGCAGGGGCAGGGTATATAGCCAAGGCAAAGGGTATATAGCCAGGCAGGGCAGTGTATATGGGGCAGCAGGCAGGGTTTATAAGCCAGGCAGGGTAATAGCCAGGCAGGGTATATACCAGGCAGGGCAGGGTATAAGGGCAGGCAGGGGAGGATAGAAGGGCAGGCAGGGGGGGGTATATAGCCAGGCAGGGAAGGTATATGGGCAGGCAGGGCAGGGTATATAGCCAGCAGGTTTTAAGCCAGGCAGGGTATATGCAGGCAGGGCAGGGTATATGGGCAGGCAGGGCAGGTATATGGGCAGGCAGGGCAGGGTATATAGCCAGGCAGGGGAGGGTAAATAGCCAGGCAGGGCAAAGGGGATATGGGCAGGAGGGGCAAGGGGATAATAGCCAGGCAGGCAGGGTATATGGGCAGGCAGGGCATGGTATATAGCCAGGCAGGGTATAAGGGTGGCAGGCAGGGTATATAGCCAGGCAGGGCAGGGTATATGGCAGGCAGGGCAGTATTTTAAAAAAAAAAAATAAAAATCTTACTACCGGATTTCCCTCCTCTTCTCGTCCGGACGCCTGTGGCCGATTCACAACAGACTGCATGGGCCGCGGAAACAGGCCGCGCGATACTGTCATCAAATCGCGCGCCTGCCCCCGCGCCCCCTGGGAGCTGAACAGACGGGATCAATAGATCCCAGATGTTCAGCCTCGGCTGCTACCCGCACTGCGCGGCGCAGGCGGCGGCCGTGATGGCTACATAAATTACTTTGTATAATTTTACTGGTATAAGTTGAGAAATAAGGAACATTTTTTTTCCCTATTGGCAAATGTATTTCACTATAACTACCCTCACAACAAACCACATTTTACATTGGTCTTGCTGTTCGAGCAGTTATGCACCTAGTTTTGCTGTCCCACATTTCATAAATGTATCAAATATTATGAATGTGGTAGGAAATAAGGAAAAAAAGGGGGGGCACAAAAATTAGTGAAGTATGTTATGAGCAATAAAAGCAGTGTGCAAAAAAATAGGTGTGCTCACCTTGATGAGTTGTGCTAGTAATGTAGAGACACAACTCTCGAGTCCACTTACGGGGCCTCTCCGTCTGAGCCCATTACATGGCAGCCGCAGGTCTCTGAATCCAAAGCGACGCTCAGGAAGCGATGGATTGGGAGTAGGAAAACACGAGAAAAAAGAAAACCAACCTGGCGCTCAGTGGCAGCAATATTTTTTTCCGCAAGGAATGCAGCAAGATGGAGTATAATAACAGATCTCGACTTCTGAAGAAGCGTCAGTATACGGCGTGAAGCGTATAAAGTCTTAATGTGTTTTTAGTGTGTCTTTAATTCTGTGAAGGTCACACTCCGGGTCTGAACTTTTCCTCATTTTTAAATGTTGCAGCCACAAAATAAAATGTATTTTATTGATCTTTTATGTGATCGAGCAACACAAAGGAGCAAGTATTTGTAAAGTGTAAAGAAAATACGTTCTTTTCTAAATTGTTGCAAATTGAAAAAAAACTGAAAAGCATGGTGTACTCAGGCCTCCTGTACTCTAATATCCCTAAATAAAATCCAGCGTGACCAATTGCCTTTAAAGGTCACCTAATAAGTAAATAGAGCACATCTGTATGTAATTTATTCTTAGTATAAGTACAACTGTTTTGTGAAGGCATCAGAGGTTTGTTAGAGAACATTTAGTAAAAAAAAAAAAAAAAAAAAAAAAATATAAATATATAAATATATATATATATATATATATATATATATATATATATAATATATATATATATATATATATATATATATAATATATAAAAATATTTTCATTATGAAAACCATGGAACACACCAGATCACTCAGGGATAAAGTTGTGGCAAATTGTATTGCAAGGTGAGGTGTTAAAAAAAGTCCAAGCTCTGAACATCTCAAGGAGCACTGTCCAATCCATCATCCTTAAATGGAAGGAGTATGGCACAACTGCTAACCTACCAAGACATGGCCATCCACCTAAGGCTATGTTCACATGGCTTAAACTGGGATGTATCTCGCCCCGTATTTCGCGCCGTATTGCGCTAAATATGGGGCGAGATATGTCCCAGTCATTACAGTAATCCACAGCTCTGATAGAGAACTATGGATTACGTCTCCTCTCCCCGCTCGCACAATACGACGAGCGGGGAGATAAGTGACATGTCAATTATTCACGGCGTATACGCGCTGTGAATAATAAATGTCTATGGGACCGGCGGGCTGACTGCCCCGCTCCCGCTCTCAAGCACACGGCGTAATTGCGGGCGAAATACTTCCCGCAATTATTGCCGTGTGTACATAGCCTTAACGGACAGTCCAGGCAAGACAAGCACTAATTAGAGAAGCATCCAAAAGGCTAAAGGTCACTATGGAGTAGCTGCAGAGATCCACAGCTCAGGTGGGAGAATCTGTCCACAAGGCTATTATTAACCGTGTACTCCACAAATCTGGGCTTTATCGAGGAGGGACAAGAACAAAGCCATTTTTAAAGCAATCTGTAAGTCCCATTTGCAGCTTGAAAAAAAATATGTAAGGGACACAGCATTCATGTGGAAGAAGGTGCTCTGGTCAGATGAGACCTAAATGCCAACTGCTATGTGTAAACACTGGACATCACCCTGAACACATCCCCAACGTGCTTCAGCAGGGACTGGGAAGCTGGTCAGAGTTGATGGGAAGATGGCTGGATACAGGGCAATCCTGGAGAAAAATCTGTTAGAAGCAGCAAAAGACTGTGGAGTAGGTTCACCTTCCAGCAGGGCAAGAGCCCCAAACATACAGCCAAAGCTACAATAGAAGGGTTTAAATCAAAGCATATTTGCATGTTAAAATGAACAGTCACAGTCAAGACCTAAATCCAATTGAGAATATGTGGCAGCACTTGAAAACTGCTGTTCACAAACATTCGTCAATCAATCTGACTGAGCTAGAACAAGCAGAGAGCAGAGAAGAGTGGGCAAAAATTTCTAACTGTCTGTCTATTTATCTATCTATCTATCTGTCTATCTATCTTTCTTTCTTTCTATCTATCTATCTATCTATCTATCTATCTATCTATCTATCTATCTATCTAATGAAGTCATTGCGCTGCCTACACCACTGCCTGTACTTGGCCCACAGTTACCGACTCACAGCGGCTCACAGTCACCGACACAGACACACTTGCAGTTCCACAGCAGTCTGGTCTGTTTGCTCTGATCCTATCATTTTGACCCTTTAAATGCAACAATACACATGGCCTTGGCATCTAAAGGATTAAGTAATGGTGCGCACCGTTCCAGTCCATAATTGCACCCTCCCCACTTCCATGAGATCGCGGGGTGCCAAGTAGTACTAGTCATGATAGCTAGAGCCTTATAAAGGCCTCCATGGATGCCATGTTATGACTTATATTGCAAAACAACACAGTATAAGACTATATCTACGCCAGGTACCAATGAAAGATTAATTTATTAAATGTTTATATTAAAAGGACATAAAATACAAGAACACAATACAAATGGAGGGGAAAAGAGACTGGTTCCTTGTGGTGGTGGGGGCTTTCAGCCTATTGGGTAATATGATATTAGATTTGTTACCAGTAATTGGCAGATTATATGGTATATCTATGACCACATCTGATATGATTATATGGTATATCTATGACGACATTTGATATATTTTATAGACTAATATGAATGCATTGGAATCTGAGAATTTCTATATGCAGTATATTTACATTTTGTATATTATCTCAATACAATTGTTATATGCATATGAAACAACCATGATAATCACCATTCATCTTTCCATGTTTCCTTAATATATGATTATAGGCCTTTTACTTTCGTGACTCTTTGAATTACCTGCCTATGTTAGTCTACCCCCACCACTTTTCCCCTCCATGGGTATGTTCACACGGCTTATTTTGGCGTGCGTTTCCCCTTGTATTTTGCAGTGTATTGCGCGTTATACATGGTGAAGTGCGTCGCAATTACGGTAATTAATAGCTCTCATAGAGAGCTATGGGTTATGCTAGGTGAGCGATTACGTGACTACAAAATCGGGGTCGTATGGGAAATCGGCAATTTTACAATAGATATCCGATAGTCGATAATAGTTATCGCCAATACCATTAAATCAGGGGAGGCAACAACACCTTCATTCTTCCCCAAACAGGGCTGGAAAAAGTGGAATTAAACAACCCACAACAGTAAAATGGATAGTGCTAATTTAGGCAAACATTTTGGTTATAAAAAGCCACAAAAAAAAAATTCAAAAAGAAGTCGATTGGACCAGTCCCGATCATATTTTGGGATATGTATTGGGGTTTCCGCACGCTTACCGGGGGTGCTATTTTTTTTAAAAAGAACAGTCCCATTCAATAACGATTCAAGAAGAAGTAGCAGCACTAAACGGGTTTCTTCTTTATATACTTTTTTTCATCTTTCACGGCACACGAGCACCAGGCTGGAGAAAACCATTACACTGCCTCGATAAAACGCAGATGATGTGAACAGCTGTGGGCGTAAGGTTTTTCTCCATGCCTGGTGCTCGCGTGCCCTGAAAGATGAAAAAAGTTAGAAAAAGAAACCCGGTGATGTGTACTTTTTCTTGAAACGTTTTTGACAAAAAAAAAACTCACAGCCATTCACTATCCCTGTCTTGAACCCCGCATGACCCTTAAACCTGCATGACCCACAAATTAAAAAGTGCCCAAAAGGGATATGATTTGAACCATCATTTTACTTGACTGGAATTGAATTCCCTGTCCTGGAAGCGCATAAGCCCCAAACCTGCATGACCCCAGATTTAAAAAGTGCCGGAAAAAAGGGGTCTTTCAACCACCTTTTTTTTTGAACTGGACATTAACTATATCTGTCCCTTTCCCCATATGACCCTTAAACCTTCTGACCCACAGATTAAAAAGTGTGGGAAAAGGAGTCTTTCAACCACCATTTTAGTTAACTGGACATTGGGCTTACCTGTCCTGGACCGTAGTATGCCATTAAAACCCGTCTGACCCCCAAATTAAAAAGTGCTGGGAAAAGAAATCTTTAAAAACCCCCATTTTAGTTGAATGGACATTGACTATACCGCCTGGCCACGCATGAGCCCCCCAAAAATGCATGACCCCCACATTTAAAAAGTGCCGGGGAAAAAGGTCTTTCAACCAATTTTTTTCATGGGGCATAGACTATACCTGTCTTTGGGGGACGCATGCCCCCCCAAACTTTTGACCCCCAAATTAAAAATGCCAGGAAAAGGATCTTTGAACCACCATTTTATTGAACTGGACTTAACTATTTTGCCTGTACCCCGCAGTATGACCATTTTAAACCCCGTTGGCCCCCAGATTAAAAAGTGCTGGGAAAAGGAGTCTTTCAACCACCATTTTAGTTGAAATGGAATTGACTAACCTGTCCGGACCGCAGTATGCCATTAAACCCCGTCGCCCCCAAATTAAAAAGTGCCGGGAAAAAGGAGTTTTGAACCACCTTTTAGTTTAACTGGAATTAACTATATTGTCCCGTACCAAGAATGACCCTTAAAAATGTCTGACCCACAGATTAAAAAAATGCCGGAAAATAGGGTCCCTTTTTAAAACCCCCATTTTAGTTTCATTGGACATAGACTATACCTGTCCTGGGCCAAAAGCATGAGCCCAAACCTGCATGAGCGCCACATTTTAAAAAGTGCCGGAAAAAGGAGTCTTTCAAACACCCTTTTAGTTTTTATGGACATGGACTATACCTGTCCTGGGCCACAGCGACCCCAAAATGTTTGACCCACAGATCCAAAGTGCCCCCATGCATTTTGTACAGTGACCTCATAAAGTTATTTTTTGGTAACTGACATTTTGTTTTAGAATTTATTTAGGGGGAAATTTTATTTTTAGTTTTACATTATTACCTTTTGCTTTTTTTTTAAATGTGATAAATAAACATACACCCCTCCCCGAGTTTTTTTAAAAGGGATTTTTTACACGTGTAATGTTTAATTCGCCCGCACACCCATAAGAATACAAAAAGTCCTAATATCCCCCAAAAAAACTTTTGAGAAGACATTTGCCCTCCTGGCTTCATTTTTCCTCCAAATCCTTCTTCATTGATTAGGGACAGACCCCCGGGAAAATCAAATGATGCACCCCATAGTGACTCCAGCCCAGAAAATTTTAAGCCTTAAATGTGCAATTTGTGTCCAGCCCTGGACCCCTTTTTGACACTACTTAACCTCACAGAAATCACCTTTTTCAAAATCTGATTTTTTAGAGAAATTTGAAGCTCCCCTGATTGCCCCTAACGGTGAGAGCCATGCTGCCGTCACCATTTGTTAACACGGAGGTCCAGCTGCCAGACTTACAGTGGGTGCGGGTGAGAGACCAGGCTAGCGCCCCTGTCATCTATTAACCACGCAGGTTCACCCACCCATGGCCGGGAGTTACAGTGGGTGCGGTGAGTGCCCAGGCTGGCGTCCGTCATCTATTAACACGGTAAAAATGCCCATCCTTCCTCAGTACACAGTCAAGACCTGGTTAGCGCTTGCCCCTCCGTATGAGTGCGGACCAATTGAGCTTCACTTGGAAATACTGGTGGTTAAGCTCCTGTTCCACCCAGGTGCCCTTTTTTTTTGGCATTTTTTTTCTCATTTTACTCAACGTGCTGGAGGAAATTGTCTCTGACTTTGTTCTCTGTCCGTGCTCCATACTCCATGTCCTCTGAATAACCTACATCTGGTCAAGCTTTCCTGTGCCTCTCTTGTACAATTCAGAGGATTTTTTTACCAGCTATTTTGTACATGCAAGTTTTTTAGTAGTTTAATTTTAGAAAAAAACATTTTTAAAATAGGATGGAATCACACCATGTCTTGTTTCCCTTTTTTTTTTAATTGTATTAAAATGGGTTTTTCCATACAGGGATTGAAGCTATGTTAAAAGATTTTGCAAAAACAATCATTTTAAATATGTGCCCATTAACAGTGTCCTACCTATTCCTGTTTCTGACGCACCATCCCCTTGAGCCACTCTTGACAATTGGAAAGAAAAAATGCGTTAAAAAACAACTTTTTTAATAATGGGAAACCGTGTATAGTTGCATGTCCAGCAAAATGTCCCAAAAATTAAAAACATGACCCTTTACCCATTTGGACAATTGTAAGAACAAATTCTTTAGAAACAACATTTTTTTAAATGGGACTGGTAAAACCGCGTCACAGCAAAATCCCCCCAAAAAATTCAAACATGACCTTGGCCCCTTTGGGACAATTGTAAGAACAAATTCTGTTAAAAATACATTTTTTTAAAACTTGTTTTTATTATATTTTTCAAAAAAAAACATGAAAAGCAATACAATTTTCCCCCTTTGCAATTTCATCTCTGCTCGCAGGCAACAATTTTTGTAAGACTTAAATTTTCAATTTTCCCAACACAAACCCAACAAAAATGATTTGCCCAATAAGAACAAAGGAGGCACTAACAGAGAAGCATAACCATAGTGGTTTTATGACAATGCTTCAAGTATCGCAGGGGAACTCACATAGCAAGTGGGGAAAGAGACATGATTAACTAGCGGATAAACATTAAAACCAACAAACAAAAAAAATTTGCCCCCAATACACCCCCCCAATCCGCCACTGCTCTCCGAAGCCCTCGCCGCCCCCCCCCCTTTTGCGGTCAATTCAAAGGGGCCCCTCCCCCGGGCTCTATGCCCATAGACGTTAAACGAGCATCGTTACGGGAAAGTGAGTGTTTAAAAGAAAAAGTAGGGACCCCTTTCGACTCCATCAGGCAAGAACCCGGGTCTGAAGGTTTTTTTGGCTGGGTGCCCCAGTTGTTGGGCTGGTCCCAGCCTGTCTTTCCAAAACAGGATCGAACTTATCCCGATCGGGGCCGACAACTCTCTTCCCCGTCGCCAAAAGGGAAAAAAAATGTTTGACTTTTTGCTCCTTTCGCTGCGGGCCCTCAACCGCCATTTTCAACAAAAAAAAATTCTTTTCAAGAAAAAGTTGTCTATGGGGCTCGCCGGCTGGCCCCACCCTGCAGAATTCCCTTTTCGCCCCGCTCTGATAAAAATGAAAAACCTCTTCCCCCTTCTGGTAGCGACCCGGTCTAAATACTACAAACCCAAAGGGGGCCCATTGGCGGGGGGGTAATGCACGCCCAAGGTATCTCTGCACCTGGATGCCACATCCGCCCAGTACTTTTGAATTTAGGACTGCCAGAGGCAAGGGTTTAAGACAGTTTCCCATGTGCCACACTTAAACATTTACTGAAGTGTCAGCCCCATTCTATGCCCCTTAGAGGTTTTTAGGTAGGCTTGTGTGCCCCCTTGGGGGACATCTCAATATATCAGATCGGGAAAAGAAACTTATAGGAATCTGAAAGTGCCCCGGAGTTTAGTACCCGGGGGGTCAGGGTTGGGTGGGCTTGCTCCCAGCCCCGCGATTGCAGAGGGGTTTTGAGCATAATCAATGTTTTCTAGAGATTTTTGTGAGTACCGAGAGATAAATTGTCGGTGGTTCCCCACGGTTTGTAAAAGTCTGAACTCCATTCTCCCCCCGCAATGTGGGGAGGACAGAGCTTAGAAGCTGCTACCCTGAAGATAGTAAAAAAAGGGGATTGGAAGGTCGGGAAATTGCAACTGGATTCCCTGAAACGAGTAAGCCCCTGGCAGTGGGGGTCCCCCCATTGTGCGAGGAAGACGCCCCCATATCTGTAACCGCCAAACGACCCAAAGTGAGGACCCACCCGGAAGCGGGGGTTCCTGACAAGGATGATAAAGCGAGGGTTGGGGGACAGGCCCCTTCGCATTCTAATCTTCCTCCATCCCTCCAAAACCGGCATGAGAAGGACTTTTGCCCCTAACCAATGGAAGCTCTGCATATGATAAATGAGGAAATTTACAAGGTGGACTCTGCAGAACAACCGCCACCCCTTGGTAAATACATTGGAGGCTGACCCCAGCCCGAAAGATACGTCCCGGGGGCTCTAAGTTGAAAAGTACTTGATGTTGGGGAACCCAAAAGACCCCAAGGAGTTGGGCGGTGAAGAATATAAAGAGGAATGCGTGCCCGTTTCCCCCCCCCAAATAAAGCCCCGAAAAAGGGGGCATTAATGGCTTTTCCTCCTTAGGTTTAAAGTTATTGGTAGCATTTTAAAATAGGTACAGGAGGCGTGGCCCCTCCACCTTTTTAAAGCAGGTTGGCTCGCCCCATAAAGGAAGGGGGATGGCCCCCTTCTTGAGAGGTGTTGCGCGCCGTCACATATCTGCAGATATTCTCCAAATATTTTTTAGGGGTCGGGGAATAAGGAAACCCCAATATTTTAGCTTAAAGTGCCCAGGGATATGGGGGGGGGCCCAAAAAGGGGCCGGCGGTCCTCTAAGTAGGGACCCTCATTTTATAAATGTTTATATTGTCCCTGAGAGGTCCCCCTTTGTTTTAATATCCGCGCACGTCGCCGGGGGGTTTTGGGGTTTGGGAAAACCATCAATAACAAATCATCCGCGTGGGCCCGCCGCTTTATCTCGCAATCGTTTAGTTTTTTTCCCCAAAAAAGTTTGAATGGGTACGTGAAAAAGAAGGGGGTCAATGGAGAGATTAAAATAAAATTTGGCAAAAGGGAGACACCCTGCTTGCCCGGGGAAAAAGGTCAATAGGAGGAGATTTTCGCATTAGAAGAGGGCCTTCGCGTTTTCTGATGAGGGACGGGAAAAGGACGTGAACACAGCCCCAAAAATCCCCGCCCCAGTGTGGCCCCCGGGAAAGGCCAGGAGACCTTCAAAACCCCTCCCCCGGTCCAGGTTAACACCATGGACCCCCCGGATGGCTGGGGTCTTGTGCCGCGGTTTGCCGCCGCCACACCAGCCGTACATTCCGGGTCGAGTTCGATTGAGACGAAACCCGACGGGCAGGGATGTGAGATGGCAGGAAAGAATTTCTAAAGTCGGTTCGCAAAAATTTTTGGGCCAGGAGTTGTAGTCCTGGTTCGCAGGGAAAGGGGCCCGGTATGACGTTAAAGGACGCAGGATCCCTTCCGTCCTTCACAGCAGCCCCCTTTCTTAGAGTCAAAAAGAGTCTATGGGGCGAGCGGATGTAAAACATCGTTAAATGCGGGGTTAACGGGGGGACAATATGGGTTTTAAGATTTTGTAAAATTCTGCGGTAGCCGTCGGGGCCCCGGCATTTACCGTTAGCTAAGGAAGTGATTTCCGCCGAGACCTTCCCCCTGGGGATATCAACTCTAGCTGTAGGCGTGATCTTCGGGGGAGACTGATAGCACCGAAAACCAAGAATCCCGCGACCCGGTCCGCATCAAAAGGGGTGGCGCATATAGGGACCGAAATAGGCCACAAAACCTCTTCTAGCTGTTGGTCCCTCAGGGGTGGCACTGTTTCGGGGCTTTGAAGCTGTATTGGCGGCCCGGGTCCCTTGAGCAGTATACTACCGCACTTCCCCCTGCTATTTCCCCCCCTTAATATGATTCTGGGCGGCCCTAACTTGCCCCCGCGTGACCGTTGAGGAAAGTACTCAAAAGGTCTGGGCTTCCGTTAGCGCGCTTTTGTTTTGGCTGGGACAAGTGCGAATCCATGTTGGGCGGCGCGCAAAATCCCAGCAAAACCTTTTAAATTATCATTTTCCGTCCCCGGCCTCATGCTCTATACTGATTTTTATCCCCGCAGCATGCTTTCGCAGTAGCCAGAGCAAGGGCGCATCCCGGGTGGTTTATTGTCTGATAGAAACTGAGACCAATGTACTTTTAAAAAAGGCCGGAAGTCATCTGATTTAACAGATCGGGGGAATCCCAAGACCCCCCATGGAGGGGCCCCCGGGAAAGGCTAAGACTAATTGGATAGGGCCATGGCGGATAGTAAGGGGGGAAATTGTTGCGCACCATTGAAAGGGGGGATCTAGACAACAGGCCGGTCAATCCCCGAAAACGAATCATAACAGGATAAAAAGTAAAAGATCGATCGTGGGTTGAAGCCGCCAGGGGGCATGACGTCCAGGTGGTCCATTAATCCGATCGAGGAGTTCACGGGCCCCGCAGCCCGGCCTGTGCCCGATCTGTCCGAGTGGGGGCTTGGGCCCCCGTTAAAGTTCCACCCAAAAATTAAAAATTTTTAAGTTCCCGTTTTTAAAAGAAATTGGCGATGTCGGCGAAAAAGGAATCGTTCGGCGCATTCGGGAGCATGAGATTGACCAACGTTTCAGTCGGGTTTCAATATCCTTCAAGTATATAAATCGACCCGCCCATCGCATACGATCAACGATAGACTGTACTAGGCCCGCTCGGAAGTATATTGAACGCCCGGATTTCTACAGTAATTTGCCAGTACCCGGGGGGTGAGCCACGGGCCCCGGGGCACAAATTTTCAGTTCCAGGTGTCCTTTCAGACATATAAAGCCGCCCTTTTTTAGGTGGAGCAAGACTCGTCTGCGTTTTTCTGGAATATTAAGACCCGCAAACGTTCCCGGGGAAAGGACATTTATTCCGGGGCCGGGGGGCAGCCAAAGGTAGAGGGGGTTCCACTCATCCTGCAGAAATCATTTTTTTTAGAAAAGGACCTGTAGTATTGCTGCATTTTAAAACAGCATGACCCAAAAAAATTTTTTTTTTAAAAATGATTCCACCACTGTTAAAAATTGTGAGGAGAAAGCCACTTAGAAGCCACTTCTGTTCCAAAGGCCATTAAATTTTTCGTATCTCACCAACATGACCCCAAAAAATTATAAATATGACTTTCAGCCACTATTAAAAAATTTTGAGGAGAAATGCCACTTAGAAGCCCCATTTCTGTTCCCAAAAGGGCCATAATTATAGCTGTATCTACAGAACGACTCAAAAAAATTGACAATGCAAAATTTCTAAAGATAAAGTGAGTAAATGGAATACGGGTTTTCATGAAACCTTGTGTCTTTTTACGTCTCCCACGCAAAATGAACTGTTGGGAAAAGAGAAAAAAAAATTGCTAAAGAAATGATCATTTTAAAAAAAATTTCAAAAGGCCAAATTTGTTTGAAGAGGAATGTGAAGTAGACCCGCCACTAATCGGGGACCTCGGCAATTGGGCCAAACATCTCAGAGATCCATGCCCGATTCATCTTTATGAAAGTCAAAAATCCACATTACTGTGGGAAAGTCGGTCGTTTGTCTGTAATGACCCTCCGCGTGCTGAGGTCCGCTCGATATGACGCTGGCTGTGGGCGGACAATCTCTAGGCGTGGCGAGCGAGCTCGGGGCCCTTTGTCCATTTTGGGTACCCCGAAGTCATTGGGTCCGGAACACAAACAAAAAAACCCCGGGGTTGAGACGCAGAAGCGTGCACCATGATCTTAAGTGGGCTCTTTTGTTGGATGTGTTTCCCTCATTGCATGCTTGTGGGTGGTAAAATAAAAATTGCCAGGGTCACCCTTTGGGTTTTCCCCCCTTGCCCGCTGTTCTGCCGTCGGCTACTTGGGACTTACTGCTGTTCCCCTCGCTGATGTTGTTCCACCGTGAATTTTTAGGAACGTAAGCAGACGAACGATGTTCCAGTTGATCTTCCAAGGTCTCCATTTACTGCATTTTATCTCTATTTGGGTGGGGGGAAGGAAGTGTGTTTTTTTTTGTACCGGGGTCCAGGGGGGTGGCCCCCCAGAATGTTTTTCATTTTGAGGGCCTTAAGCGAGGGTCATGTTGGAGGAAATGGAGCATCCCAAACACTATGTGAGAGATGGAGCCTTTATTTCCCAACCTCTGGGCGATGGGCACTAGCAAACTGATTTCCCATCCCTTTCCCCTTTTCCCCTCAAATTTGCCCAAAATCTTCCAAGGCAGGGAAATGGTAAATGTCGTGTCTAGGAATACCTCCTCCTCCTCCGCTTCCTCCGGCACAGCTTCAACACAGCCCTGACTTGTGGAGTTTGATGCACCCTGAGAGCTGATGCGCCACCTTTGAAACTAGCCCTGGACCCGAACCACTGCCTAATGAAACCGATGAATTTGTGAAACGGGTCGGGCCTTGTGGATTTGACGGAAAGAAAAGGCTCCGTGTCCGCACCCTTGTGTCCATCTCCTCCTCCGTTCTTGGCGGGACCTGTTTTTTCAGAGTGTCCAACGATCGTTCCAGAACTAAGATCACCACAATGTCATGCTGACAAGGGCATTGTCCGCACTGACCATTTTGGTGGCTTCTTCAAAACTGGCAAGGATGGTGCAGAGCTCTTTCACCTGCCTCCACTCTCGGTGGCTCAACCCCCGAGGTCCGCACCCGTGCTTGTCGGGCCATGTGTCACATCGTACTGCGTAAGGGCATTGCACCTTCCAAAATTCGCTGGGCATGTGGGGGTGGAATTCCACGTGTGCCACGTCAACAATGAACGGTTGACGGGGACCCCGAGCTGACGCTGCAACGCCCAGGCGGGGCAAAGCAGGGTGCAAGGGGGTTGGAAGTGCAAACTTAGATTTGGGCCCTTCCCAGCAGGCAGTCCAGACCCGGGTACCTTTAAAATTTCGGGACGACAAGGTCATGACATTGCCGGGGCAAGGGATGCCCCCCCTACCAAACTTAAGGGGGGCCACAATTTCGCCCGTTATCGACACCACCTTGCCTGGCACAAGGTTCTTGTCCCCCACCAGCGTCGGTCCGTTGGGGAGGAGCCGTCCACAGCTCCGACCTTTTTGTGGAGGTCCCCAAGACAGAAAATTTAAAACACGCCCTGGTTTCTCTGGGCCGTGATGCCCCCAGGGGGCCCTTGGGGGGAAAGAACCCTGCACCACCCCTTGGGGTTTTTGAAAGAGCGTGCACCGAGCTTGAGACCACCGCACCCCCGAAACACCACCCAGCTCACCCAGTGAACTGTCACGAGTATAGCGGCCTTGGCCGTGCTATAGTCCATATGTCGTAGTCAATGATTTTTCCCGGCCCAGAGCAAAAAAAGCGTTTAAAATTTTTTAGATGACACGGGGCTGGCCAGGCAGGACGCTTTTCGGGCAAAGAAATCCCTGCTGGCATCTGGTATTGGGGGGAAAGGAAAGGGAAAAGAGGGCGAACCCATTTTGGGGTCCACCAGAGGGAAAGGCAACTTTTCCCAAGGCCAAAAGCCGCAATCCCGACATTCAGGCTTTTGGTTTTGGGTTTGGTTTGGATTAAAGGTTTTCTTTTGCCCCAAAAACCGGAAGACAGAAGGGGGGGCTGACGCCGCTGTAGGCGTGCAGGTCTCAAACGGCGGAAGGGGAGAAGGGGTAGGATGGTTCGTGGTACTCGGGCGGGGGGAGGCCAGAAGGGGAGGATCCCTGATCATGTCTGAGAGACAGGGGGCAGCGAGGAACCTTGGGGGGTGGTGGGGGAGAGGAGGAGGCGGAGAAAGGGTGGACAGTTTTTGGAGGCCCCACGCCGGTCGGGACTTTTTTGGGGCCAAGTTTCCCCCATTTCAACTCATGCATTCGCTGCATGTGACTAGACTTTTGGGGGGGGTTTTTAAAAACCCCAAAGGGTTTTGCCTCTACTTATCTTTAGGGAAAAGGCCAATGACATCGCGGGTGAATCAGGGCTTGCTCAAAAAAAGGCCCAGGCTTAGAGGTCCCTGGACCTTTTTTACGGCGATAAGCGAGGAGGGGGGTTTCGTTTACCGGGCTGGGGGGAATTTTAAACACGGATTTCTGCGACCACCCCTCCCTTTTTTTTGAGGGGGGACCCGTACGACACTCCTCCTTCCCGCCCTTCCTCCTCGCCAGTGATGAAGCGCCCCGCAAGCAAATTCTGCTGAAAAAACCACTTTGGGAAATCCGCAATGTCTCATCACCCATCATAACACAGGTGCCCTTGGGTTTTCGAAAAAACATTCTGCATCCCGGGAAAAGCTGCGGGCAAACAAGCAAGAGGGATTTGCAAGGGGTAGCCACCCCCCCGGGTTTTTTGCCACCCAGCCCGGGTTTCCCCTTCTCCTCCTTATGGCTTTCAGAACTGGGGGTAAAGAGCAGAAAAAACCATCCCTTTTGGCCCTTTTGATTTTTTAACCCCCCCTTCCCGACATGGGGCGTAGGGATACCCCAAGGGGGAAAGTGACTTCCCGCAAATGGACGTACCATACCCCCTGGCGACCCGGGGCGGGCTTGGGGGCAAAGCCACGCCCCGACCCGGAAAACAGGGGAAACCCAGCGGTAAATTACCGCTGGCCGCATGCCGTATCCCCCAACCCCCGGGGGAGTGGGCCCGGGCCCCCCGGGGGTGATTACCGTTCCTTTAAACCGCAGCCTGTAAATGGCTCCCGATAATAAACCCCAAAAGGCAGGGGGAGTGAGCCCCCCCCTTTGCCTGCCCCCGGGGCGGCTGCCGCACTGTAGGGGGAAAACCGATCTTCTTTTCGTTTCCCCCTCGGGAAGTAAAACTTAAACCTTCCCGGGGTCATCTGTGAGGGTCCCCCAAAACCCCCGCAATGAAATTGGGGGAAAAGGTTTTACAGGCGTTGTCAAGGGCCCAACCAGAAACCCCAAAACTGATACTGTCACGGGTCCTGCATTCTAAACAGCAACCCCTGATAAATTCTTTTAAAAGAAAAGTAAAAAAAAAAGGTAAAAAAAGTAAAAATAAATGTAAAAAGGGGAAAAAAAAGAAAAAACAAAAAACAAAAAAAAATAAACAAAAAAAAACCGTAAAAACCCGCCCTTTTCTCCCCTTTACAAACGCCAATCCCCCCCCAAAAAAAGGGACAAAAATAAATAAAGTACCCATATTTGGTTTTCGCCGCGGCGAACGACCCACCCGAAAAAATTTTGTCATTTTAAATTAAAACCCGTACGGTGAACGCCATAAAAAACAAAAACAAAAAACCCCAACACAGAATTGCTTTTTTTTGTCCCAACTTGCAGCACATAAAAATTAAAAAAAAAGCGAACAAAAATTATATAGACCCAAAAAGTTGTACCAATTAAATTTTCAGTTCATCCCCCCAAAAAAAAAGTCCATACACCCCCTCTGATTTTGGAAAAATAAGAAAGTTAGGGCTCTCCGAAGACACCCGATGAAAAAATTATTTTTTTAAACACAATAAAAACATTTTTTTTTTTTTAAAGTGCTTAAAAATTTTTAAAAAAACTATATAAAAAAAGGGTATCGCCATAATCAAAATCGACCCAGAGAGTAAAGAAAAACTGGCCCATGGATACGGGCACATGAGCCTGTTAAAAAATAAAAATAAAAAACACTACTAGGATTGCAGTATTTTCTTCCCCCCTTCCCTTCCCAAAAAAAAGGGGTTTTAAAAACTGATAAAAAATTCCCTTGTCCCCCAAAATTTTTAAATCCCAATAAAAACGTCAACTTTTCCCCCGCAAAAAACAACCCCCTACACAGCTCCGTCACAGAAAAATAAAAAAATTTATGGCTCTCAGCCCTTGGCGATGAAAAAACGTGTTTTCCCTTTTTTAAATAAAGGGGTTTAAAATTTTGAAAAAGCAGTAAAACTTTAAAAAAATAAAAAAATTTTGGATATCGCTGTAACCCGTATCGAGATAAATAGTAATACTAGAAATTCAGTTATATTTGCAGGGTTACCCTTTTAAACAAAAAAAATAAAAAACACTACCAGGAATGCTGTATTTTTTTTAAAAAATGCCTCAAAAAAACCCTTTAAAAAAAAAATTGATCAAAGCGGCTTTTGCCCCCTATAATGGGGCAAAAAAACATTAACCAAACCCCAACAAAAAAACAAGCCCAGAACATCTCCGTATACAGAAAAAATGAAAACGGTTTTGGCTTTTTCAAACAGAACAACAAAAAAACGCAATTTTTTTTATAAAAACCTATTTTCCCATTGTGTAAAAAAATAAAACAAAAAAAAAAAATTAAAAAAAACCTAAAACCCCTTGGAATTGTAAAGACCCCCCCATAATAAAGATACCTGCATTTACAAATGCACGGTGAACGCTGTAAAAAAAATTTAAGCTCAAAAAAAAAAATGGCGGAATTGGGGTTTTCCCCTCATTTTTCATACCCAATGCAAAAAAAAAACAAAATTTTTTAACACCTGTGCACCCCAAAAAGTACAATACACCCCTAATGAGTTCTTTGAGGCTTTCTGAATCCAAAAAAAAGGTTGACTTATGAAAGGTTTTACCTGTTTTTGGTACTTTGGGGTTTGTATATGTGACTGGCCCCACCCCAAAAACTGCATTCCAAAAAACCAAATACGCTCCCCCCATAACCCCCCCTGCCATGCGCCCAAACAGCAGATTACCAAACCCACCCTGAGGGTTTTTGCCGGAAACTTGGGAAAAATTGTTTTAACAAAAGTTTTTGGGTGCTTTTTTTACCAGGAAATTTCCCTTTTAAAAAATTTAAAAATTTTTTTAGCAAAAAAACAATTTTTTGGGAAAAAAAAAATTTTTTTTCCATTTTTACAACCCCAACGCTAAAATTTTTTTTTGACACACCGTGGGGTCCCATATGCCACAAAAACAAACCCCCGGATATAACCCTTAAGGGTGTAGTTTTCAATAGGGGGGATTTTTTGGGGCCCTTTATTAAGTTTTTTGGGAAACCCTTTGGGTGTCCCCCAAACCTGAAAAGGCCCCTAAATAAAAATGGTAATTTAAAATGAGACCCAGAGCCCAGTAGGTGCTCCTCCAAACTGGGGCTTGTGGGTTTAGGCCAAAAATGCAACCCAGGGGCCCATATGGGATATCTCTGAAAACGGCAAATCTGGGGAATCAATATTAAGTTTTATTTTCCCTGATCACAAATTTAAACCGGGATTCTTTGGGGAAAAAAATGGGATAAAAAAAAAAAATCTGGGAAAAAAAATGAAATTTTTAAAATTTTACCTTTTACTTTTCTTTAAATTTCCCTTTTAAACACCTAATGGGTTTTAAAAAACTTCCCCAAAAAGCGGTTTTGAAATATTTAAGGGGGGGTAGTTTCTTAGATGAGGGCATTTAATTGGGGGGATCTAACATACAGGCCCCAACCAAAATTTACGTTTGAAAACCCGGACTGGTTCTCTAAAAAAAAAGTTTATTGGCCAAAATTTTTTTGAAAAATTTTAAAATTACTACTAAAAATTTCTAAAACCCCCTAATATCGTAAAAAAAAAAAAAAAAACCTTTAAAAAAAATTTTGCCAAACCCACAGCAGACATAGGTTTGAATACAAATTTTTAAAAAAAATTTTGAGTGGAATAACAAATCTGTCTTACATGCGAAATTTTTTTAAATTTAAAATTTTGGGAAATTTTTTTTAAAATTTTTTTACGATTTTTTTTATAAATTTTTCCCCAAATAAACAACATTTTTTTTTGGGCCAAAATTTTTTTACTATCTTAAAGCACAATGTTTCACAGAAAACAATCCTGAATCAAATGGATAGGTTAAAAAAGTCCAAAAAATTATTTTTCACATAAAATAACACAATGACAGATTTCAAAAATTCCTGTCAGAGAGGCCAAAACTGGGGTACCCAGGCGGTTTAAAGGGTTTTAAAAATGCTTTTTTTGGGCCCCAACCGCATTTTGTCATCAAAAGGTCTTCAAAAAAGGGATTATTCACAGTGTGGTACACGAGTTGACATTTGGGCGGCTTCATGTTGGAGGAGCTGATGATGCTGGATGACATTTGGGTATGACTGGGGGGACGAGGAGATAAGACTAGGGTGCAGGTTCATTAACCACTGAAGAACAGATTTCAAGCTGTTCGTTACTTGGGTTCACGGGCCCGACCCAACATGACAGGCCTGACGGTCCCCACCCCCTGAATTTCGCTCCTTTCAGAAAAAATAAAAATTTGAGAAGGTAGGAAGATTTTGGAAAGTCTCTTTTAAAAGATGGGGAAAAACACACTATTCTCAAAAACCCCAAAACAAAAAAAAAATTGCTGGATTCAAATTTTAACGCAAGGGGCTCTATCAAACACGCTGGCCTGCGCCAAAATGAAAAAAAACACTTTTTGAAATGATACTGAAAAAAAAAAAAAGGTATGTTTTTGGCACCCATCAACCTGTGGGGATACAAAATTTTTGGGTTCAAATTTAACTGAAAAATCTATCAACAAAAACGAATGACCAAAAGTGGAAAAAACACCCGTCTGAAATGTATAGGTATTAAAAGGTATTTTTTGGGACCTTCGACACCTGTGGGGAACAAAGTTGCTGGATTCAAATTTAACGCAAGGTAGCCATCAACACAGTGCCTGCGCCCAAAATGAAAAAAACAGTCGAAATTTAGAAATAAAAAAGGATTTTTTGGCACCTATCAACCTGTGGTGATACAAAAGTTTTTGATTCCTTTAACTGAAAGTAGATCTTCAAAAAAGCTTGACTGACCAAAAAATAAAAAAACACCTGTCTAAATGATAGGATATTAAAAAATTTTTTAAACACCTATCAGAACCTGTGGGGGACTTTCAAAGTTTCGGATTCAAATTTAACGCAAAGTAATCTATCAAAAAGCTTTATGACCCAAAATGAAAAAAACACCTGTCGAAATGTATATGGATATTTAAAAAGGTATTTTTTGGCACCATCATACACCCGTGGTGATACAAATTGCTGGATTAAAAATTTAAAAATGCAAGGGGGTTCTATCAACACAGCGCCTGCGCCAAAGTGAAAAAAAAATTTAACTGAAAAAGTATACTGATAAAAAAGGTATTTTTTGGCACCTATCAACCTGGGTGACTACAAATTTTTTGGGTTCAAATTTAAATGCAAAGTAGATCTATCAAACAAAGCTTTAAATGCCAAAAGTGAAAAAAACACCTGTCTGAAAAATTTTATGGAAAAAAAAAAAGGGATTTTTTGGGCCCCCTCATACACCGTGGTGACTAAAAGTTGCTGGGTTCAAAATTTAAAAGCAAAGTAGATTTCAAAAAAGCTTGACGACCAAAAGTGAAAAAAAAAACCTGTCTGAAATGTATATGGATATTAAAAGGTATTTTTGGCACCTATCATTTCACCTGGGGGTTGACTAAAAAATTTTCCCCGGAAAATTAAAATTTTTAACTGAAAAGGGTGGCCCCTTTTTCAACACTGTCCCTTTGGCGCCAAAGTAAAAAAAAACCCGTATCTAAAAATGTATACTGATAAAAAAATTTATTTTTTTGGGCACCAAAACAACCTGTGGTGCTAAAAAATTGCTGTTTTTCTTTTTTTTGAGGGGCCAAGGTGGTTTTTATCCAAAGTTTGGACGGGGAAAAATTTGAAAAAGAACACCTATCTGAAATGTATCCCTGAGAATAAAATTGGATTTTTGCACCTAACAAATAGACCTGCAGTTACTAAAAAAGATCAGTACCCTTTAATTTAAAAGGGCCCGGGGCAAGGGCCCAAAACAAATTTTTGGCTGTAGAATATCCAGTACCTTTAAAGAATTTGTCTGTGTTCGCCCGGGGGCCCCATCCCCCCCCCCCCCCCCCCCCGTGACTTTTACAGGGGAAAAGATGCCCCTTTTAAAAATTTTCCCCTGCCTAAACACCTAAAACCTGCAAATCTCTGATTCTAACTAACTTCTAAAGGGTCAAAAGCTAAAAGTAGAGCGTCTCTGTGAAAAAATAAAATTAAATTTCCCCTGAGCTGTTTGGCCCAAGGGGCCCGAAACGCCAAATTTCCCAATGCTAGGGGAAAAGCTGACAGAAACTGTTCCCTGAACCCGGGAAAAGGGGTGTTCTATGTAAAACACGAGGTCTTTTGTTTTTTTTCCCGCCAATGCCAACCTACACATCCCAGTCATGACGCGCACACACAAACCACCCTTCCCAGTCCCGTAAATTTTCTGCTGGCCGCCCAAAAAGGGCAGGAAACGCCGGAAAAAAGGCCCCCGAATTTTAGGGTTATGCACAGATTTTTAACCCCAAAATTTTTCGCGTGTTTTAAAAAATCCGATCAAAAGTAAATACCCGTGCCGATTTAACTTTGACCCATAATAATCCTCAAAACTAGGTTTTGCGTCTCCCCCCCCCGCGTTAAAAATATTTATCGTATTGACGCTGGGGGGGAAAAAATTACATGTCAATTTTTATTTGGGGAATAATCGCCCCCTGACAATTTAAGGGCTTGGGGTCGGGGCCCGATCACCCCCCCGTGCTTTAAAATTTTTTTGACGTCGCTCCAAAACACCCGCCATATTGCTGTCCTAGAGTAGAGGGGCCAAAGCTGAAGTTTTGCACCAGGGCCCACGAGCCTTTTTTTCGCCCCCCTTTTTTGTGGTAAATTTGAAAGGGGCAAAACCCTGGTTTAGGGGAATTTATCATGGTGGTCTGGGCCGGATGGAGAAAAAAAGGGGAAAACAAATGAAAAAATTTAGGGGGAAAATCGTTACCTGTTATATGCAAAAAATGTTTTGAAAGAAAAAAGCTCACCTGTTTCCAAGTCCTGTGTTGGGCTTTAACCTTTTAAACACTGGGAGGTTCCGGGTGGGAAAACCCCAAATGTAAAAAACCAAAACAAAAAGGGGTTAAAATTTTTCCCCGTTTTTAAGGATCCCAAAAAAAAATTTAAGGGGTGCAACCCGGGTTTTTAAAAAGTTTTTTCGTTCACATTTTATTCATTTAAAAGTGATAATACAAGCTTCACACGAGAGACCTCCAGAGTAAACTAGTGTTCCAAACTTGAATACCTCAACGATTTTCGGGTCACGTGACCCTTACCCATGGTTACCTGTTAGTCTCTGAATTTAACTGCACTGTAATCACTTATAAGGGGGGAAGAGCCTGTTTTTCAACTTTAACTAAATCCCTTTTTTGGGGATCATTGGGATGAAAGGGGGAATATTTATAGTTTTTTTTTATTTATTTTATATTTGGAAAAAAGTGTGGCGATATAAAACCCGTCATTATGTGGTGGTGAATTTGGGGCCCAATGTATGAAAAATTTTCCCAGGTCTAAAAATTTACTTGGGTTTTTTTTAGTAGTTTAATCAGGCAAACCCCTTTTATTTCTTTTTGTGTTATTGGAAAAATGGAGGGGGGGGTCCCGATTTTTTGGTTTTGGGCTTTAATGGGCAACAAAGTGAAAATTTTTGACCTAGACAGTTTTCATACCTGTGCCCTTGGGCCCTTTTTGTGGTGATTTGGTCCCGGGATTGGGTGGTTTTTTGTAATATTACATAGTTTTTTTAGGAAAAACAAAAGAAAATAATCCATCCCGTTCCCGCCCCCTTTTGCTAAATGGGTTTTTAAAATGTTTTCCAGAGGAAGGGAAAAACCCCCATGAGGTTTAAAACCAATTGTCCTCATGTTAGGGAAAAAATTCCTTCCCCCACTCCAAACTGGGAAACGGAATTAAAACCCGGTTTAAGCCCCCTCTTCCCGAAAATTGGGCTCTAGTAAAATTGGTTTTGGTCATGGGATGGTGGTATTTGCTCTTTTTATTGGGTTTTTATGTGGTCCCCCTGTATTTTTGGGGGGAGGGTTTTGGCCCATGTGCCTTTTTTGCAATTTTTTAAAAAATTGGGGAGGTTTGTGCAGGGTAGAAAAGGGAGCAGGCAGACAGATAGAAAACTGTATGATACATACTGTGATATCATGAGTATACTGGGTTTTAAAACCCTGTCCCCCTAACCATCTGTTCTCCCATATTTTTACATACCTTCCTTTTTCCCGTATATTTCAGAAAACTTCTTTCCCCACTTTCCCAACTTTTGTGCATTTTTTAAGATTTTGTAAAATTATTTTTTGAGAGTTCATCCAAGTGTATTGGTCTCTATAAAGGGTTTGGGGGACACATTTGGGGTTCAGGTAACCCGTAAAAAATTTAAGTCAAAAAATTTAAAAGTCCAAGTCTATAAATAAAATTCTATGTCCCCCCCAAATTTGAAAAGGTTTTTTTTGGAAAAAATACTTTATCTGAAATTATAAAACAAAAGAAACATATTCTTGTGAGTTACCCCGGGGGCTGCCCCCATAATTTGGGTTTTTTATAGTTAAGTGAGATGGGAAAAATTTAAAGTTTAACAATGGGGGGGGCCTGGGGGGGTATGAAGACAGGAATATTATGGTCTGCAGTTTAGAGACCCTTGGGAAGAAGGTGCATTCAGTATACAAATGTAACATGCAACACTATCACTAATATCTTGCTGATAGCTTTTACAGTTTACAGATCCAGATTTATTAATTGAACTCAAAGGTGAAGTAAATAAAAGATCATAAACCTGTGTGTTACATGGTCAGAATACCAGAATACCGAAATAAGGAGTGTGTACATGCCTGAGTATGCCATTACAACCCAAAGTGGTAGATTGGAAAAAGACGGGTAGACAACGACAGAAAAGATAGATAAAATAATAGATAAAATAATAGATAAAAAGATAGATAAAATTTAGATAGATAGATAGATAGATAGTTTAGATAGAAAAAGGCAAATAAATGGGCCCCAAAAATTTTTAAAGGGCCAAACATTTACCACATCTTTCAGTGTTTTGGTATCCTAAAAATGTATGGGAAAACTCAAACCTGTTTTAAAGGATGATTCTTTAAGCCTATGCAAATCTTTTTAGCACAGGCCAGGACGGAGAAAAATAGAAACAAAAAGCAATAATCACCTCCTAGCCCCCCCCCCCCCCCCGTAACCTTTAAAAACATATAACAAGTAATTTTCCCCTTTAAAAAAACCCCAGGTTTTTCATGTCCAACCTATTTCCCCTTTTAAATTTTAAACCAAAAGGGAAAAAAAAAAAACCCCGGGGAAATGGAGTCAATTTGTCCCATAAAAAAACAAAAAATTCCTTCCCCAAATCCAATTTTTGGAATCATAATAATCCCCAAAAACAACATTTTTAAACTCCAGAATTTTTCCCTATCCTTTTGATACAAATTTTTCAAGAAAGGGGATTAACCCTCAATTGATAATTTGGTTTTTTACAACCCCCACAACCCTCTCTCCCCAATTTTGAGTCCCTTTCCCCCCCTTCCAATTTTTGCGTGTCACACACCCAAAAAATATAATTTGCCGAAGGCAAAAGAGAGTCTTTACTATGGATTTCCCAAAATGTTTCCTGTTTGTCGGGGAAAGAGAAAACGGAAGTTTTAAAAAAGGGGGGAAACCTGGGGGGTTTAGAAAACGGCAGCAAAAGGGAAGGGTAAAGAAAAATATAAATTTTTTTAACATTTTTCCACAACCTGGTCCCAAAATTAACAAAATGGGCAATCTCTTTAAACACCTTACCAAAAATTAAAAGTATGGTAAAGTCCCCTGATCCGGGGAAAAAACGCTTTGTACTGCGATCCCCGCTAAAAACCCGCCACTGGGGGTTAAACACTAATTTTCATCTAACACCCGGCAGTTAAAAACCGCCGCCCCAAAACCTTTAAACCCCCGTTTAAAAAAAACCCCTTAAATTCCCCGTGGGAAAATGTCCCCCGGGCTAAAACATTTTTAAAAGGGGTCGCTAAACCCTTTTTCACTGCGATCCCCGGGACATTTAGCGGTGACACCCCGCTAGGGGTTTTCCCCCAAATGCTGAATATGGGCAGCGTAAGCCCTTTTAAAGGCCTTTCCAATTTCTGCCAAAGTTTTAATTTCCCCACTTTTTGGGCCCCCCCCAAGGGAATTGCGGGAAAAACCCCCATCCTTTTTCATACCCCCAATGCTTTTTCTATAAAAAATCATTAAAGGGAATTTGAAACGATCCCGCCCCCCCATTGGGAAACCCCCCTAGAGGGCTCAAACTAAAAAAAAAAAAAGTTTTTTAAAAATGTAAAAAAAATAAAAAAAGTATTAAAAGGGTTTTAAAACACCCCCCTTTTGGCATTTTTAAAAAAAAAAAAAATAATAGAAAAGCACAGATAATTTTTGGGACGCCACGTCCAAGAAAATTCAATCTATTAAAATATAACCTAAAAATTTTTGCTAAAAAACCGGAAAAAGAAAAAAAATTGCCAAAAAATCAAAAAAGCAAATTTTTTTGGGAAATTTTTAAATCCCATTAAAAAAGGAATAAAATTGTTCAAAAAAATTTGCAAAGCATTCCCCAAAATGCTATCAAAAAAAGTACACTTCAGCCCGAAAAAAAAATGCCCCTTCTCTTTTCTGGTAGGTTTTAGTACAAAAAAAATTAATTTGGGCGCACAAAATTTCGCCACAAACGCAAATTTCAAAAAAAAAAAATGCTTTGGGAATTTTTTTTTGGGAACCCAAAAAATAAAAGGAAAAAATATACATGTCGGGGATTGCCAATTGGTAACAACACATCATTTTTTAAAACCCAAAATTTTAACGCTGTAAAAAACAAAGCACCCCCAAAAATAGCACAAGTACCGTTTCCTTCCCCAATTTTTCCCCCTTTAAAAATTTTTTTGCGGTTTTTTCAGTATACTCAAAGGAAAAATGAAAAATCCATTTTGAAAGTAAAAATATTTTCCCCCGCAAAATAAGGGGGCCCTCAAAATGTCTATGTAGGTTTTAAAAATAAAAAAAAATTATTTGGGTTTCAGAAGGTTTGGGGAAAAAAAAAAAAAATTTAGAACCATATTATTTGACCCAAACCTCAGGGGAAGGGGGTTAAAATAAATATGGAAACCCAAAGCTTTTTTTTGAATCCAGCAATTTCAAAATTTTAGGGCCCCAAACTGACCACTCATGGGCTGTCTGAAAATAAACTTTTTTATCTTTTTTAATTCCAATTTTATTTGTACATGTGGTAAACAAGACTTAAGAAGAAAAAAAAGAATGCATTAAGTAAACAACCCAATTAGCCCTAATCTAAATGCATAAATCAATTAACTAACTAATTAATCTAATATAAACTAATCTAATCTGGCTACCGTTATCTACACTAGTCTATCAGCAACTCTACAGGGGGATATAAACTGTAATGAATTCATTTAGGCCCTCTTGTGTAAACAGTCTCGGTGTGAGACTTTCTTTGTTGCCCATAGCAACCAATCAGAGCTCCTCTTTCGTTTCATATAGTGCTCTGGAAAAAAAATGAGAGGAAGCTCTGACTGGTTGCTATGGGCAACAAAGAAAGTCTCACACCTAGACAGTTTTCACACACATCCCCCTCAGTTTAAACGCTATGGGCGACATGAATGAAACTTCGCGCCCCAACACAATTTTTGTGTCTTTTTTAAGTGTATAATGTGCCAGAATATATAAAAGTGGTAAATGTGCGCTCAAAATGGGGAAGTGTGTTTGGCACACCCGGTAAGGGCCAAACGTGTATAAATAAAATGCTAAAACAGTTCATGAAATGGGGTTTATGTTTGATGCGTTTTGGTTTCATTAATTTTATTTTTTTATTAAAAAGTATTTTTGATTTTATTAATTTAAAATACATTTAAAAAAATATTTTAATTTTTGGACATTAGTCATTTTAATTTTTTTTATATTATAAAATTTTTTAAATTTTTTTATGTACATTTAATTTGATATAGTTTGAAATTTCAGAAATTAAATTTTTTTATTTAATGTATAAATTGAGAAAAAAAGGAAAATTTTTTCCCTGTGGAAATCTAGTTCCCTTAGACGCTCGACCGGGCAGACCAATTTAAAAAGATTTGGGGTTTGAGAAGTATGCGCCTCCTTTTTCCGTCCCTCAAACAAAAATTTTCTAAGGGGAGGTCAAGAGTACTGCGGCGCGCCAGTAAAGGCGCCTACATCAATACCCGAATCCCCCGGCCCCATTACGTTCATTACTCGCGCGCGTAAATTTGCCACAAGTATTTACTGTCACTTTTCCCCCATGCTACAAACAATAAATTTTTACGACGGGGGGAAGGGGGCTAATTCCCCATCTCTTATGAAACTGGGGAATTAAGTAATTTTGGCACGCTGTTTTGACACAAATACATGGTAAATGCGCGGCCAAAATTCCCCCTGTGAACAACCCTAATATTCGAAAGGGGGGTTCAACAGCCCTCCAGAAACGGCCCCAGAACCCCCACATGGGGCATTGCAAAAATGAAGGGTCGGTGCCCGGGGGCGCCCCAAAATCCTGAAATGACGCCCAAACATTGGGGAAAAAAGGGGAAAGCTCACTTTTGGAGCATTAAACGCCAGAAAAGTGAAACTGACCTATTCATACATTTCGCCTTTCTGTCTATAACCATGATATTTTTCCCTCTCTCTCTAGCTGAAAGAACTCTACACTGTGCAGAAAGTTTGTGAAAGAAATTGTGTTCTTGGTCATTGTGTTGATTAGATTTTCTAGATCATTTCTGACCTGCCTATTAAATAGGTCCTGAAGATGAGAGCAATTTTTTTAAAGGGAGTCTCTCGACATTTTTTTTTACTAATTTTTTTTTACTAATTAAAACAAGCTACTGATACATATTCTTTTCTTCTTAGCCATTTTTTTGTGATTGTAGATCTCTCAGTTCTGTTATCTGTGTGTGATTATGGAGGCAGCCATTTTGCCTGAGCTTCCTTAACAGCATTCAGAGAGATGCTTTATAGCAGCTACATGGACATAGGAGCCTGTGAACGGAGTACCCCCATTGACTTTTTGGGAGTTTTCAGGCTGCTCTGTGACCTGGGAAAAGGAGTGTGCAGGGAGGTGAGCTGTGACTTTTCCCCTATTTGAGGGGGGGATTGTGTTATTATAACTTTGGTGCTCTTTCAGTTTCACCCTTATTTACTGATAATAAGATGTTAAAAAATTTTTCTATAGAACGGGAAGTGTGGCTTTTAAATAAGCATAGTGGTCAAAGTGAAAACCTGAAGGATTTCAGGATTTTTTTTTAAATTAATGATACTAATATAAAAAAAATTAAAGAAAAACCAACCAAAAATTCTTAAAAATATGTGTTTAAATTAAAAACATGAGTTGAACAGTAGGTCATTTCCTGAAGACATATTCCCTTTCTTCAATTAGGGCATAAAAGTGCCACAGTGTCCCAGAAGAAGTATACAAGGATGCCATCTATTGCAAGCCCCCACTGAAAAGAGTCCCCTCTAAACTTTATCCCTATTCCCTTCAGGCTTGCAAGGTTCCAGGGCAAGTTTTTCCCCCTTTTTGGCGAAGCTGGAAACACTCGTTATTGCTAGGGCTTGAGTTAGGAATGAGGTGAGCATCAATGAGGAAAGTTAAAATAAAAGTTTTCTAGGACAGCGTGGCTGTAGAGTTTGTGAGGGCACAAGTGGGGCCCCTCATATCGCAGCAGGGGATAACTGTATACTTTCAGCTGCCCCCCCATGCTGTTTCACGAAAGAGTCCGGGGCCATGGGTGATTAATCCTTTTGCTACCTAGAAAAGAAAGATTGGCTGACATGGTTTCCCTTAGCAGCCTGGGAGCCTAACAAAGGCTTATCAGGCTGCCTGTCATGTCACATACCCGGTGGGCATGGGCGGGCATAGTGATAGACAGTTGTAATGGGAGCATACTGCGTTTATGCTCTCCATTGTAAAAAAAAAATTACAGATCACCTATGGGGAAAAGTTAATATAAAGCAAAAAAGTACAAAACATTTAAAACACCAACACAAAAAATAATTTTAAAAAGTACACTGCCCTTTTCTCCTTTACAAATGCCAATAGCCCCAAAAAAGAACAAAAAAAAAAGTAACATATTTGGATCGCCAGGTTTTTTACATAACAACCTATAAATCTCTACTGTTATTTAACCCGCAAAGTGAATGCCATAAAAAATCAGTCACAGAATTGCAATTTTTGTTCACTCAGCAGCACATGAAAAGCGATCAAAAAGACATATAAATGCCAAAGTTGTACTAATAAAAATGTCAGCTCCTCCCGCAAAAAAAGCCCTTACACAGCTCTGTACACGGAAGAATAAACAAAAACAGAAGATGTGTGCTAAATTTGTTTTCCCCAATATTTTTATAAAAAAAAACCTTTTTTAAAAAAGCTACAACATAAAAAACTATATACATTGGTTAAACCCTTGTATTAACCCCCCCGAGTAAACTAACTTGTCACATAAATGCACAGTGGCAGGCTGGACTGGGCCCCCGGGGGAAACCCCGGGGGAATCCCCCCGGGGGGCCCCCCCCAGCCGTGTGGGCCCCGGAGGCGTGCCTCCTCCCCCGGGGGCCCGGCCGGCTCCCGGGACTGGACGCTCGGGACCCGGTCCCCCGGCAAAGAGACCAGCCCGGGGGGTTGGGGACTAATGTCCCGACTCCCGGGGGGGTGCACGGTTTTTCGCGGACACGCGCAATAGCGCTGCGCTCCCCCTGATCTCCCCGGCAGGCTGAACGCATTAGGCCTTCAGCCTCCCGGGCGCCGGCCCCTACTGGTGACGTAGGGGGCGCGGGTGACGGTCACTTCACCGCGCCGCCTATGCAGGGCGCCAGTACGGAGGCCGGCGGGGAGCTCGAGGGGCCCGGGACCTGCCGGGAGCCGGAGCGGGAGCGGGAGCCAAGCCAGGTAAGTGGCTGGTTGTTTTTGTTTTTTTTTTTTAAAATATCTAAGGGGCCCCCGGCTACTATGGGGGGCCCCTGACTACTCAGAGGGCCCCCTGACTATAAGGGGGGCCCTGGCTACTAAGGGGGGGGGGCCCTGGCTACTAAGGGGGTCCCTGACTACTAGGGGGGCCCCTGGCTACTTTTGGGGGGCCCCCGACTACTAAGAGGGCCCTGACTACTAAGGGGGGCCCCTGGCTACTAAGGGGGAGGGGCCCTGACTACTATGGGGGGCCCTGGCTACTAAGGGGGGGCCCCTGGCTACTAAGGGGGAGGGGCCCTGACTACTATGGGGGGCCCCTGGCTACTATGGGGGGCCCCTGGCTTCTATGGGGGGCCCCTGACTACTAAGAGGGGCCCCTGACTACTACGGGGGGGCCCTGGCTACTAAGGGGGTGGGCCCTGACTACTAAGGAGGGCCCCTGACTACAAGGGGGGCCTGGCTTACTATGGGGGGCCCCCGACTACTTAGAGGGGGCCCCTGACGACTAAGGGGGGGGGGCCCTGGCTACTAAGGGGGGGGGGCTGGCGACTAAGGGGGGCCCCTGACTACTAAGGGGGGCCCCTGGCTACTATGGGGGGCCCTGATGCCCCTGACTACTAAGGGGGGCCCCTGGCTACTAAGGGGGAGGGGCCCTGGCTAAATATGGTGGGGCCCCTGGCTACTATGGGGGGGCCCCCGGCAACTAGGGGGCGCCCCTGACTACTAAGTGGGGCCCCTGACTACTAAGGGGGGGCCTGGCTACTAAGGGGGTGGGCCCGACTACTAAGGGGGGCCCCTGACTACTAAGGGGGGCCCCTGGCTACTCAGGGGGGCCCCTGACTACTAAGGGGGGGCCCTGACTACTAAGGGGGGCCCCTGACTACTAAGGGGGGCCCCTGGCTACTAAGGGGGGGGGCCCTGACTACTAAGAGGGGCCCCTGACTACTAAGGGGGGTGCCCAGGCTACTAAGGGGGGGGCCCTGGCTACTAAGGGGGGGGGCCCTGGCTACTAAGGGGGGGGGGGGCCCTGACTACTAAGGGGGGGGGGCCCTGGCTACTAGGGGGGGCCCTGACTAACTAAGGGGGGGGCCCTAACAAAAAAGGGGGGGCCCTGACTACTAAGGGGGGCCCCTGACTACTAAGGGGGGGGGCCCTGACTACTAAGAGGGGGGGGGCCCTGGCTACTATGGGGGGCCCTGGCTACTAAGGGGGGCCCTGGCTACTATGGGGGCTTGGCTCAATGGGGGGCCCCGGCACTAAGGGGGGCCCCTGGCTCTAGGGGGGCCCCCGACACAAGGGGGCCCTATTACTATTACTGGGGGGGGCCTGGCACTATGGGGGGGCCCGGCTATAGGGGGGCCCTGGGTAATAATGGGGGGCCCCGCCCG